>VURO01050728.1:0-12649 GCA_015108175.1 Pelvicachromis taeniatus | reverse complement strand
GGTTTATTTTGGGTTTTAAGCTTTATGATAGGCTCCATCACTTGCACTAACATCTCACTGGGCCTCTTATTTAAATTACAGTGAAAAGCTTTAAAAGTTCATAGCTTTGAATCAACTTGAAATATTGTTTTTTGCTTAATTTTCCTTAAATTAATTTTGATTGAGGCTCTGAAAATGGGACACTCTATATATAAGTGTGTAATTCCTAAACAGTTCATGTTAAATTTTTCTGAAACTTCTTGAATTAAAGCTGAAAGTCAGCACTTGATGCACCTAGTGCGTTATCGTCTGTCTGAATTTTTAAAAACTGACTTCTTTCATTTTGACAATTCAGTTCATTTTCTTTTCCTTTTCTTCTCAGATTTTCAGAACTACTTAAGAACTCAGACAGGGAGTACAACTACTATAAATGTCATCATCTGCACTGTGGACTACCTGCTTCGACTCCAGGTCAGTCAGATATGCAGTACTCACCCTGATCTTGGTAAAACTAAGGATTAAGCACCTTACATTGAGTAATGCTTTTAAATGTTACAGTTAGCTTCTGTTATTTTTAAGGTTGTTTCGAGAGTTAACCATTGTTTTTCTTTACTTAAGCATAACTGAAATTGTTATAAACTTGCTAACATCACTTTCTTCCTTCTCTTCCTGCATGCAGGAGTCGATTAGTGACTTTTACTGGTACTACTCGGGAAAAGACATAATCGATGAGCCTGGTAAGAGGAATTTCTCCAAAGCAATGACTGTGGCCAAGCAGGTCTTCAACAGCCTGACTGAGTACATCCAGGTAAAAAATCTTACTGCATGAATGATAAGAAATCTCAATAGAACCGAGGATTTCTATTCCAAATATGGTTCTACTGCCATGGTCCTCCTGAAAGGGGTTAAGTGGAGAACCCCCGTGAGGATGGGCCAGATCAGTGGGATGACCCTAAACGTTGTACATTACAGAGTAACTGGACTTTTCAGATAACATATCTTTGGATATGTTTTCTTCAAAAACAGTTTTGTTTCCCAAAACCAGACTGAGACTTTCTAAAAAATATTTGGTTTCGTTACAAAGCAAAAAATAATATCTTCCAAACTTGTAAAAGCATTTGAGTATTATCTTCATTTTCCAATGTGTGTGTGTGTTAACTTTCAGGGTCCCTGTACTGGGAACCAACAATCTCTGGCCCACAGCAGATTGTGGGACGCTGTGGTGGGCTTTCTACATGTCTTTGCTCACATGATGATGAAACTTGCTCAGGTAAGGAACAGCCCATTAATTCATTTTCAATCTTTTTCTTGTTTAGTTTTTATTTGCTTAAAAGTATGTATTTGTTTAACCTTTTCCCCCATTTTTTTTGTCATATTGTTTCTGCCACTTTGATGAGTCTTTCGATATTTAACAGTCTGATAAATATCAAAGGATATTTAAATCTTGCAAATTTTGTATTTGTATTTTCTATATTTTTTCATTTTGTTGATTTATGTCTAACTGGCTTTATGTTTTAGTTAGATTGTAACCAAATTTAAATTAGAAATTGCACGATCATCGTCCTTCGTAATCCATACTGATTACAGTATTTATCTTGCGCCCACACATTTATTAGCTATGTTCGTCGATTCAACAACTTTGTTTGATGTTTCAGATTTCCATCCAAAGAAATGTGAAAACATTTTTGTTTTTCAGAGCTGCAGAACTTATGGCTACTGCGTTAGCAAAGCTAATTATTCTCACTCATCAATCTAATGTTCAATTACAAATAGATCGCTTAACCTGACAACTTTGGGAATAAGATGAACTAAATTAAAGTTGTCAGAAACAACTTGAAAAAAAACATACAGTTATTCCTTTCTATTACTTCAATTTTCTTACTTTACATTTTTCTGGTTCTGTATGATCAAATTAAACTACCAGTACTTAGCATTTGATTGTGCTTTGGGTGTTTGCTTTCAATCATACGTATCCGCCGTCGTTCATTTGTTTGAGTTTGCAAGAAGTGTTGACTAGTCTAATTTTGTGTGGCAGTTTTTATTGCCACTGTTTAAAAGTCTTTTTTTTTTTAATGTCATATGACTCTCCTGAAAATTACTTTTGTACAAGTACTTTGTTTAGGCAGGTTTAGATCAAAAGAAAAACTCATAGATTAAAAAAAGTTAGTTAGTTATGTCAAAAAAAACCTTTGCTTAGAAAAATATATGCTGTCTTGGTTATTAAAACGGAGGGTGTGGCCTGACAAAACATTAGATAGTATTCACGCTGAGCCAATGCAAAAACAATGTAAAAATGTAAATGTATAACAGTTTTATTTTCATGTATAACTCTGTTAGATGCACCCCGATCCTGGACAGCGAAATGGCGTAAGAATCTGTGTTTTCACACCAGATCCATTTCATTTAAAGCCCTCATGCTTTCCACTTTCTTTAATAAGTTGCTTAATAGCCTGCACCATCTACATGCGCCTCTTTGTGGATTTTCTCTGCAGCACTTCATACTTTGCCTTTGCTCTTATTGTACTGATGTAGTTTTGGGTGTCTTTACTAAATGTTAAAGAAGCTAAAGTTACAGTTATTCACTTAGTTGTGCTAGATTTAGACTTTGATGATTATTACACATTAAACTGTAATTATAGTTTGTTAAAAAAAAAAAAAAGTGTCTCAGAATATACTGTGGTTGAGTTCATTATTTCTCGTCTGAGGGATTTATTTCACGTTACTCCTTAAAGCCGTAAAGTCTGGCACTGTTCATTTAGCTGTTTCATTGACTGTAGCTGCTAAGCTGTTTTTATGTTCGGTACAGCTCTGATTTCACAAGCAGTTTTTGCTGCCTTGCATGACACCCTTTTCCTCTAGATCTCCACCAGCCTGACAGCTACTATGAACAATCTTAAACATTTGAAGTTTGTCATATCAGCTGGTGCAGGCCTTCAGGGGTGATAAGATTAGCGTCTGCAAATATGGCTGTCTTCCATCCTGCATTCTCTTTTTCAGATTAAGGTTGTTAAGAAGAGCCATTTTCTTCCATCCTCTTTCCTGTGTTTCTGTCTCACGTCCTATATCATTCAGTGTACAACTTGTTATATAAAATTGCATGTTCTCTATTCAAAAATGCACTCCCAGGATCATTTTTGGAGTAGATCACACTCTGAGGTAGTGCCTTTCTCTTACGTTTAAAAAAAGAAGCACAAATTATGTGCAAATGAAACTGTAAAATGGCAGTTTTTTTTTTTTTTAGTCAATACACATTAAAAAAGCTCTCCACTCTGTCTTTGTGTTCTGGTATATGTTTTGGCTCCGTTGAAGGACTCCAGTCAAATTGGTCTGTTGAAGGAGCTATTAGATCTGCAGAAGGACATGGTAGTGATGCTTCTGTCGCTGCTTGAAGGTAAGATACTCCTCGCTATCGGATCACGTCTGCTCCTTTCTGTCAGCTGCATTCCTTATTGTCCTAATCTCCTCTCTGCTTGTACTGCTATCAGGCAATGTGGTGAATGGCACCATTGCCAGGCAAATGGTTGACATGTTGGTGGAGTCCTCCAGCAATGTGGAGATGATCCTTAAGTTCTTCGACATGTTCCTCAAGCTCAAGGATATAGTGGCATCCGATGCCTTCCGTGACTATGTGACGGATCCACGTGGTCTTATTTCAAAGAAGGACTTCTCCAAGGCCATGGACAGTCAGAAGCAATACTCTCCCTCTGAAATCCAGTTCCTCCTCTCGTGCTCAGAGGCTGACGAGAATGAAATGATCAACTTTGAGGAATTTGCTGATCGTTTCCAGGAGCCGGCAAAAGACATCGGTTTCAATATTGCTGTTCTGCTCACAAACCTGTCAGAGCATGTACCCCACGACACTCGCCTTCAGAACTTCCTGGAACAGGCAGAGAGCGTGCTCAACTATTTCCGCCCTTTCCTCGGCCGTATCGAGATCATGGGAGCCAGCAGGAGGATCGAACGCATTTACTTTGAAATCAGTGAGGAGAACCGCAATCAGTGGGAGATGCCTCAAGTCAGAGAGTCCAAGCGGCAGTTCATCTTTGATGTGGTGAACGAGGGCGGCGAGAGTGAGAAAATGGAGATGTTTGTGAACTTCTGTGAAGACACCATTTTTGAGATGAACATCGCTGCTTCTATCTCTGAGCCAGAGGGAGATGGTGCTGAAGAAGAAGATGATGAAGAAGAAGAGGAAGGTGGAGGAAATGAAGGAGAGTCAGGAGAGGGAGATGAAGGAAACGGTGAGGGTGAAGCTCCGGAGTCAGCTTCTGCCTTTGCAGAGTTTCTGAAGAGCGTGGTTAACTTCTTTAACATGTTCACCTTCCGTAACCTCCGGCGTCGATACCGCAAACTTCGAAAAATGACAGTAAAGGACATGATTATCGGCCTGGTTACATTCTTCTACACGGTTTTAATGGGAATCCTGATGTTTGTCTATAGTATATGTAAGGGTTTCTTCACACTAATATGGAAGGCACTGTTTGGTGGAGGCTTAGTAGAGGGTGCCAAGAAAATGACGGTCACAGAGATCCTGGCCAGTATGCCCGATCCCACCCAAGATGAAGTTCATGGGGACCTGCCGCCTGAACCGGGTGCTAGGGAAGTCCAAGATGCAGATGGAGTGGCAGACCTCATAGATGCTGTGGGTGGAGAGGAGGAAGAAGAGGACGGTGAGGACAGAGAAGGTGGACGGTTGCCTGGCTTTAATACTCCTGGTGGACTTGGAGACATGGGAGAAACAACACCAGAAGAACCTCCGACTCCAGAGGGCACTCCACTGTTGAAGAGGAAACTGGTGAGTTCCTCTGTCTCGTGGTTGCTTATTAACATGTATACTCTTTAGTAACTGGTTAATTAATTGTAAACTATAATTAAAACAGCTGGCTGCTGCAGTAGGAGGACAAGGAGAGGAAGAAATTGTTGAACACGAAGAAGAGCCTCCTCAGGAGACCGAGAAAGCAGAGTAAGAAGTTTGCCGGTTGTGGTCCGATGTCAAAAACTGAGCAGGATCTGCTTAGAATGTGTCCTTGAGATACATTCTAAGCAGAATTGCTAAATATACATTTTGAATTTTAGAACTAGCATGTGTGCAATTATAAACACTTCCAGATGTTATTGATTGAGAAACAGTCAATACAAGGGTGTATGCTATGTATGTGATGTTAAAACAGTGCCAAAAGTAAAAAAAAAGAAATTTCTCTAAGCTTAAATTTCTTTGTGTCTTTTGAAGCACCGAGAATGGTGAGAAAACAGAGAAGGCAGAGCCTGAACCTGAGGTAAAGGAGGAAGAGCCCGAGGAACAAGAAGAGATAAGTGTGAAGACCAAAGTGAAGAAGGACAAGAAATCTGATAAGGAAGGCTTTAAACTGTGGAATGAGCTGGAGGTTCAGAGGATTAAATTCATGGTGAGCAGCTTTTCTTTCAGCGCGTTGTTGACTGCAGTGATGAGCCTTAGTCTGACATATTTATGTATTGTAATAGGTACTATAAATAATGAGCCTGATATGTTGAGCTAGTGTACTTGAGATTTGTTTCATACATCGACCATTTTCTAAATAACTCCGAGTATACTTTCCTGTTCCTGCCATTTATCACAGCATTATTACTAATGTCTTTATTTCTTTCCAGAACTACCTTTCTCGTAACTTCTACAACTTACGTTTCTTGGCCCTATTCATTGCCTTCGCTCTCAATTTCATCCTGCTCTTCTACAAGGTCTGTGTTGACTAATAATTTGATGCCATGTCAAAGTTTTACACACATAAAAATCATATTTCTCCATCAGCACCGACTAATATTTGTGATCATGTGTTAAATGCCTTTTTCCAGATTTTTAGTAAAGAATATTCTTTGAAACTTTAACACGACCCTTAGGACTGATTTTTTTTTTTTTTAATGACCTTTTTAGGTGTCTGACACTCCACCAGGTGAGGAGGAGTTTGAGGGTTCTGGCATTTTTGAAGGCTCTGGTGCTGAGGAAGATGGCTCAGGATTAGATGACGCAGGAGATGATGATGATGAAGAAGGCCCTTTGTACTACTTTTTGGAAGAGAGCACTGGCTACATGGAACCAGCAATGGCTTTCTTTGGTATCGTTCACACCATCATCTCTTTCCTCTGTATCATCGGCTACAACTGCCTGAAGGTGTGTATGTGTGTGTTTGCTTTTCTTTACTCCACAAAGCTTCAGGGGTGTGTTTTCATAGCTTTCACGCAGTATATCTATCTTCTGCTCCATCTCCACCTTCTTAAGGTCCCTCTGGTTATCTTCAAAAGAGAGAAAGAACTTGCCAGAAAGCTGGAGTTCGATGGCCTCTATGTCACTGAGCAGCCTGAGGACGATGATATCAAGGGCCAGTGGGACAGGCTGGTGCTCAACACTCCGTAAGACCCATGTTTCAGTGTCAGATACGTTTGTGACACTTTATTACATAGACCTGCTAGTGCCAGGTTGGTACAACAAGGCACTCTTGCACAGAGCACTGTCACTCACGGGGTATTTTCTCTTTTTCTAACCATTCTGTTTAAACACTAGAGATGGTTGTGCAGTAAAATAAAAGCAGATACTCAGAAACTACAATGCCACATTCAAAGTCACTTAAATCACCTTTCTTCGCCGTCCTGATGCTTTGTTTGAATGGCATTGGGTCATCAGGTCGCATTGGTCAAGTCAGCATCCCTGAAAGTAACGAGTTTCAGGCATGTGATTGGTTGATTGGTAGATATTTGTGTTAATGATTAATTGAACAGGTGTACCTTACAAAGTGGTTGATGAGTATGTTGAAAGGTGGATATAGAGTATACAACTGAGCAGGCCAGAAATTTCAGCTCAACCTGCACTCAATCCAGACTAAACACTTAACAAAATCAGACCCCAGATCATCACTTGAAGCCAATATTTTAGTTTGTTAATGAAACAGACTCACTCCTTCTCCTTATTTTAAGAACATCATTACATAAATTAATTTCTCAAAATAACTTTATGGATTTATTTACCTCCCTCAACTACACAAATCGAATAGCCAGAGCCAGGAAAGTCGGTGATTCAGCCCTGTTGCACCCTTGAAGCACAAATATATATCCTTGATTTAACATTTACTAGGAAGGACCACAACCTCAAACACGATTACATAGTGTTCACTTATAGAAGGCCGAGAGCAAGGAGAGACGATGAGGAGCTGATAAAGAGTGATTTTTAGGGCAGGGAGATATTTATATATGTTCAACTGGAAAGGAAATGTGTCACGCTCCAGAGTTTCGAATAGATAAGATAAACTGAGCACGCTACAACTAATGTTTGTCTCATTGTGCAGAACCTTCCCCAACAACTACTGGGACAAGTTTGTGAAAAGAAAGGTAAGTGGGTTTTTTTTTTGGGAGGGGGGGCAGATTTTTGCATGCATATCTTGAAGTAAAACGGTCACCTCGACATCTGTATGTGATGTCCAGGTTCTGGATAAATATGGGGACATTTATGGCAGAGAGAGAATTGCGGAGCTGCTTGGTATGGACTTGGCTTCTCTTGATGTCAGCGCCATGAGCCATGGAAAAAAGCCTGAACCTGACACCTCAATGTTCAGCTGGTACACTCACTCATTACATGAATCAATGTTGTTTACACGTTTGTATTAAAAAAAAAACATCTAATGTGTCTGTTGTTGTGCCAGGATAACATCTATTGACATCAAATACCAGATCTGGAAGTTTGGTGTGGTCTTCACTGACAATGTGAGTAGAAGAAGCCGTTTATGATGTAATTAAGAAAATAAGAGGATCTGCTTTGAATGCAGTCTTACTGATGCACTTTTTAAATATCTTTTAGACTTTCCTCTACCTGGTTTGGTACATGTTGATGTCTCTGCTTGGGCACTACAACAACTTCTTCTTTGCTGCTCATCTCCTTGACATTGCAATGGGCGTCAAAACCCTGCGCACGATTTTGTCCTCAGTCACCCACAATGGCAAACAGGTTACACTTTTGCTAAAGATGCATCATCAGGCTTTACTGTTGACCTGTTTTTGTTTCTTACATTAGATTTTGTTTGTTTTCCTTCCTTCCTTTCACTGTAGCTGGTGATGACAGTGGGTCTGCTGGCCGTGGTGGTGTACCTGTACACTGTGGTGGCCTTTAACTTCTTCCGCAAGTTCTACAACAAGAGTGAAGACGAGGATGAGCCGGACATGAAGTGTGATGACATGATGACTGTGAGTGGAGGGCAAAAAGCAAAAAAGACGGACACACCGAGCGTGATTTTGTGGAGGTCGGCTTTACTTTGGGGTGTTTTCTAAACTGACCTCTGACTTTACCCCCTCCTGCAGTGCTACCTGTTCCACATGTACGTCGGTGTGCGAGCTGGTGGTGGCATAGGAGATGAAATTGAGGACCCAGCCGGTGATGAATACGAGCTTTACCGCGTTGTCTTTGACATTACATTCTTCTTCTTCGTTATTGTCATCCTGCTGGCTATCATCCAGGGTAATATTCTCCCAAATAACTGATTTGTGTTATCTGCAAACCACTGTATCATGTTTCACTGCAGTCTATACAAATGGCTGTAAGCACAAGTCTGAACAGAAAATGGAATTTACTGCCAGTGTTAACACTGAAAAGGGTAGCATTTAGCTATTTGTGCAGTTTCACAAGTGAAGAAGATATATTTCTGTTTTCTGAAAATTAAGATAGGGAAGATGGTATTTTTAAGGGTCTGAAGATTTGGATATCTAACTTAATTTCTAACACGTTGGTCTTCAGGCTAGTAAGAAATATTGTGTCTGTCTGTCTGTCAGGTTTGATCATTGATGCATTTGGAGAGCTGAGAGACCAGCAGGAGCAAGTCAGAGAGGACATGGAGGTAAGGCTTAATTTTAAACCTACCTTCATCTCTCTTTCAACTACTAGACATGAATTGGTTTATCACAAAGCTTCCTTTCTCCCTCTAGACAAAGTGTTTCATCTGTGGAATAGGAAGCGACTACTTCGATACGACGCCGCATGGCTTCGAGACGCACACTTTAGAAGAGCATAACTTAGCCAATTACATGTGAGTGGCATAACAAACACAGATGTGACTTCCACGCCATGTTTACTACTACTGTTTGTTATGAACTGTTGTGACTAACCTCTGTCATTTAAACCTTTTTAAAAATAGAATATCAGCAGATATTGGTACTACTTGTACAAATATCTATACTAATCTGAAAGTAATGTTTAACCGCTTAATGCTGATGATTTTGACTTCTCTGACACCTTCTCTGGACACCTCGGAGCCAGCTGTAGTTTTCATGACTACAGGTGGCTCAGGGATGTTTTGGTTTGGTTTGGTTCAAACCAAAACATCCCTGATAGCAAAGCTATTTTTGTCTCTTCGTCCCAGTATTCAAGGACACCTGAGCTGGATTGGGCATTGTTGACTTTTGCTGAACTGGGTGAAGGGTGAAGGGAGGCTGTGCTTCAACTCAACGATTCATCTGGCAGCCTTAGAAATTTCCCCTTGCGGGATGAATAAAGGTTATCTTATCTTATCTTATTGTTACGACCCATCTAGGGCCAGGCAGTAACATGAAAGAGGTGCCCGCTCCCTCCCCCAGGATCCAAGCAGTGACAGGAAACCGAGTCCGTTCAATGAGGCATGATTTATTAAATAAAAAAACAGAAACACAGGAGTGGCCAACTTCAGGGTGAGCCAAGGCCAAAATAACAAACAAAACACACCTAACAAAAACCCACACCCCTGACCTCATCAGAAACAAAGGCGAAAAACAATGACAGGGACTGACCTCCCTAGCCAACTCAGAAACAGGGGAAAACTGGGGCTCAAAAGAAATGGCGGCTCACCCCTACCCACTCCACCTCCGTAATCGCACATCTGCTACCGCTGCCACAGGTACACTGCCCGGTCGTGAGGAAGGACGCGAGGACCTCTCTCGCCATGGTGCGCCAGCCTCCTTTTATCGGGCGGGTCCTCCATCTCAAGCCAATCCTGTCGGAGCTGCAGTTCCTATGCACCAACCAGAACAGGGCCCTGGCACAGCTGCATTTGCATAGCTGATTGACAGCCCAGTGTTTCGGCTGTCAAACAAAAAACACACATAAGACACAATACCGTAACAATAAAATTAAGGAAAAGTTAACAAAACATTTAAAATAAATAGCAACAATGGTGTCTTTAAACAAACAAAATGTAACATTAACTTTGCTTTCTGCCAAAAAGTGCTCTTCATTCACAAAACAAAATCCACAATAGCATTGTAGTACAATCTTCTGTTTTTAACAAAAAAATTAATGTTGTGCAAAACAAATATGAACAAAGGAAATCATACCAAAACATCAATAAAATATAAACAGCAGCAACGGCGTCTTTGAACAAATAAAACGTAACATTCACTTTGCTCTCTGCAAAAAAAAAAAGTGCTCTTTGTTAACAAAATATAAATTTTGCTGCCTTCTCTCGTGTGTGTGTGTGTGTGTTTCTGTGTGTGTGTGTGTGTTTCTGTGTGTGTGTGTGTTTCTGTGTGTGTGTGTGTTTCTGTGTGTGTGTGTGTTTCTGTGTGTGTGTGTGTTTCTGTGTGTGTGTGTTCGTGTTCAATAAAATGAAGTAGTTGTGCATTGGAGTGGAGAAATGTTAGCATTTCTACATGCTCAGCAGTCAGGCTTGCCCCTTTTTTTTTGGTGACAATGTTTCCAGCAATCTGAAAAAAGCCTTTCAGATGGTGTTGATGTGGCACGTACACCCAGATATGATTTGGCTAAATTAGCCAGTGTGGGGAATCTTGTTGCATTATTCTTCCACCATGTAAGGGGGTCATTATCCCTTGGAATCGGGGCTTCCCCAAAATACAACAGTGCTTCTTTCCTCACCACCTCATTTTCTCCATCCCCACCCTGGTCAGTGTTTTCATTATAATCTTCCTCCTCAGAATCTGTACCCAACAAAGTGTCCAACACAGACCTCTTCTTTGTTGGAGGACTTGCTGAGGCTTCCTGTCCCACATGTTCCTGCTGTAACTGTGATCTCTGCTCCCTTTTGAGATCAAGTGCCTCTCTCTGTACTCTAGCTTGCAGTTTCAGAGCATCTTCTGGAGAAAGAAATTTCAATTTACGAAAACGTGGATCGAGGGCAGCATCAATGAGTGACACATTTTTTTCCATCTGCTTGAAATGCAGATACCTCTGGCTGCCACCTATACAAGATTTCCTCTTCTGCACAGTTCTGGAACGAGTTCACTGCAGCTGCTCTCCAGCTTACAAGCTATCTGCTTTAAAGTGTGTGTTTGAAAGTTATACCAGGTAGTCAAGTACTTCTGATTTGAGGGTCTCTTTTTCACAGGAGTTAGAGTATCCAGAGTCATACGTAGTGGAGAGGTAAAATTATTAACAAGATAATTGACCTCTGTTGGAGTAGCATTCAGTAGTGGTGGGCAATATGAGTAAAATTTAATAATGCAATATTTTTTGGCTATATCGCGATATGTCTCTAGCACCAGCACCTCAAGTACCAGGGGTTAGCTGCAGTTTAAGCCTCAGTGAAGTCACATTTTCTTTTAATGTACATATCTGCGTGTGTGGTATTCACAGAAACCTTAGAATCTCAGCTAAAAGTGCATATAAACAATTTCTGCAACCACCAAACACAGCAAAAATGACAAACGATTAAAAGAGCAGTTATGTCATTCTGCGCAATGTGCACACGTGTGTGTGTGTACGTTTCTCTTTTGTAAGCATTTCAGCAGTTACCATGAGAACTTCATTTTTGTTCGGGCTTTCTGTAATATTTTTGTCCACACAATAGTGTCCCGAACTAGTGAGCTCTAGGGGAAGAGGCTGCTTGAACATGACAACACTGTCATTGTCCATGTCTAGAACAGTCCCTGCTTTCTTGAGAGACGTTTTGCTCAGTAGTAGTGGAATGTCAACAGGAACTACTTCACTTTCAATGTCACTTTTGGTTTTCCAATTTTGGTGGGAAGTTTCACTTTTCTGCTGGAATACACTACAGTACCATCCCCAAAGTGAAATGGTCTGGAGCTAGGGGTTTCTGATTGCAGCAAATTGTTTACTTGGCCTTGGCTGAGGTCAAGCATGTAACTATCTAGCCACTTCTGACCACAAACTGTACGTGTACATGCAGTATCAATAATGGCTGACCCCAGTGCTTCAGTCAGGAAGATTTCAGAGTCTGTCATTGAGGCTTTAGTGTACAAAGTAATGTTACACTCGTCCACTTTCCCATCTTCAGTTACCGTATTTTTCGCCGTATAAGACGCACTTTTTCTTCCCCAAAACTGGGGGGGGAAAGTTGGTGCGTCTTATACGACAAATACACATTTTGCCTGCATTAAAACTGCTCCTAACTTTGTGTGGCGCTTGCTCGCAGTCCTCTGTGTGCTGCAGGCTGTGCCTCCTCATGTCTCCCAGGTCAGTGTGGGCACAATTTCGCCGCTTCTGTGCGTATCTCCCGGGCACTGTATCAATCTATGCTGCCCTGAAATGTCCGCACGTTTGCCCTTCCTGCTCCATGCCCGTGATTGAGGGGCAGAAGAATTGATCCGCCAAAGCTCCGCCCCCGAATCACGAGTGCCGTTTCTCAATCGCGGGTCCGGACTCGCGTTCTCGGCAAGACCGGACTTGGCGAGATCGCGAGTCCGGACCCGCGATTTGTGCAATTGGAAC
>VURO01050725.1:0-15766 GCA_015108175.1 Pelvicachromis taeniatus | reverse complement strand
CTGCCGGAGGTGTGCGTTGAAGATCTCGCGGACTGGGGCCTCTGCTAGGCGTTCCCAGCACACCCTCACTGTACGTTTAGGTGCACCGGGTCTGTCCAGCGTCCTCCCCCTCCACCTGATCCAACTCACCAGTGATCAGTTGACAGCTCAGCCCCTCTCTTTACCCGAGTGTCCAGAACATATGGCCTTAGGTCTGATGATGCGATTACAAAGTCGATCATCGACCTGCGGCCTAGAGTGTCCTGGTGCCACGTGCACTTATGGACACTCTTATGTTCGAACATGGTGTTCGTTATGGCCAAACTGTGATTTGCACAGAAGTCCAATAACAAGATCCGGGAGGCCGTTCCTTCCAATCACGCCCCTCCAGGTCTCGCTGTCATTGCCCACGTGAGCATTGAAGTCTCCCAATAAGACAAGTTCCTAAATACTTTAGGAACTTGTTGTTCCTAAAGTATTTAAAAGTAGAATGGGAGGGAGAGCCTTCAGTTTTCAGGCCCCTCTTCTATGGAACCAGCTCCCAGTTTGGATTCAGGAGACAGACACTATCTCTACTTTTAAGATTAGGCTTCAAACTTTCCTTGTTGCTAAAGGATATAGTCTTTTATCTTGTCTTCCTTCTTTCACCCCAACCGGTCACAGCAGATGGCCTGGCTCTGCTGGAGCTTTCTTCCTGTTAAAAGGGAGTTTTTCCTTCCTACTGTCGCCAAAGTGCTTGCTCATAGGGGGTCATATGATTGTTGGGTTTTTTACTGTATGTATTATTGCAGGGTCTAGCTTACAGTATAAAGCACCTTGATGCGACTGTTGTGGTGACTTGATGCTGTATAAAAAAAATTTAATTGAACGGAGTTGAAATACAATGCATTTTCCCTGAAAGAACTGGTACCCACTTGACTATTTCATGTTTGTTTGTCACAGTAATCCAAGGAGCTGTGTCGTTTAACTGGTAGCATCCCGATCTGTGCCAACCAGTTTGTTCATAAGTAACACTGTGTTCGAGCAGTTGCTTATACGTCTACTTGACACTAGTACAGCTTAGATTGCAGGTTGATGAGCAATTGTGTAATTATTATTAGATCTATGTTTTCAGATCTGTAGCCCCATGTCTTGGACACAGGTGAAGAGAGAAGCTGGGCTGTCAACTGATTACCCCCTGGTGGTAAATTGGGAGGACACTGGACAAGACTGGTGTGCCCAGATATATAGTAAGAGTGTCATGGTTAAAGTCCCGGTCCATGAGATTTTCAATTTCCACCTCCAGTGAACTTTGACAGCATTCCAAGAGTCTCTCTCGAAACGTTAACCACTCCTCAAGAGTGATGATACTCCGCTGAATCTGTAGCCAAGAAGATCATTAAAAAATCTTCAGCAGAACAGATTCAGAGACTTTAAAACAGGTTGAACGTCGAGGACAAAAGTTTTCAAATGTGAATGGGTTCACGCTGAAATGCCATCTTTTCTGAAACCCAAATAAGTGTTTGTTGTCTACATGTTAGCTACATTCTCTGTCCCTTGAGGCCTGGAGTTGGACACCCTTACTCTAAGCGAACAGGCAGAACAATTACATTCTCTTCCACTAGAGGGCAGTACAACTTCTTGCTCCAATTAAATGGGTTGTCAACTGCCAATAAAAAAGAAGAAGACGAAGAAGGAATGACATAGTCATGCTGCAAGTGAGACAACCCAGCGTGTAATAGCAATAGATATTTGAAAACAAAAATATCCAGTCTGACCCGGGTCCTGGAGAAGATTCACACCCAGGTGAAGGGCCTAGCATGAATAGAGCTCAGTAGAAAGCAAAAAAGACATACTGAGACAAACAAGCCAATTCTCCTATACCTGGTGTACAGGGGATAATGACAAAAATGATGTTTGTGACATTTTCATTTGGTGGTGTACCGTGTGATTTTTCTAATGTGAAATATGTGTCATCTCTCCAAAAGGGAGGGAAACACTGGTTTAACTGAACCAAAAAGTAGTGGGAAAGAAAGAAAAAGGATCTCTTAAAAACAGAAACACACAGCCGTCAACTTATTTGCAATTACTTTATAGCTGATTTTTTTTTTTGCATTGTATGTTGTAGGTCCCATAGAATATTATTAAGAAATTCCCAGGTGTTCATTTGCATTTGTCCTAAAAACATGCCTAATGACACGTTCTGTTACATCTAGTCACTTCTTCTTTGATAAAGAAACACTTATTGTCAGTCGGTATGATATCAAATGGTTTTATAACTTTAAATTTACTATGAAATGTGATAAACATGCACCATCACTGTCTTGTATCATTTGGCAGTGCATGTCCATTGAATGTGCATCAAGAATTCAATATTACTTATTATTGTCATTATTCATTAATTACCTATTATAAAAAAAAACAATGTTGATGACATTTCAGACAAACCAAAAGTTTAATGATATCGGATAAACTGTATTCCTAATTATCACAATGTATATTCTAATTAAATTAATATCATAAAAAAATCATCAGGCATCAAAATTAACACTGGCTATCAACTCAAGAACTCCCTATACTAATATTATAAGTGACACTTGAGAAAAATGTGTAGGAACCATTAGTGTAGTAAAAGTATGAATTAGAAATAATCATAACAAGACAATATAAACTTATTATAAATTCAATATTGAGAGAAATATGTAAAATAATAGATGTTATAATTTACAAGAAATAATTTAAACACATCAAGCTCAATGTTCAGCCATTATAAACAACCACATGCCAGGAGTCATTATAATAATATTACACACAGATTTAAATAAAAGTTAACCCAGTGCTTAAGAATAAAATAGTTTTTTGGGGGGGTCTTTTTTTTAATGAAATGATAGACAATAAATCAGTTCGTGCTGAAATGATTTCCCCCTCCCTACAACCTCAGCTGGTAAGCTAACAACATTATCTACAGACCTCAGTCTTTATAAAAGAACCTGTAGAAAAGAGCTTCTTACTAAAACATGTCTGTACTAATATAAATAAATCACTATCTAATTAATGAATGTCTCAACAATACACCATTAATAACAATAACTCACTTCTTATAACTTATTGTCCTTTGGCACAAAACTTGGCCTTGATGGATCGTGTGCTGTTAGGGCTCCTGTCCAGTGTCGTCATGATGGACAGCAGCTCGTTGAAAGTGAGATAATTGTGAGATAACCAATTTATTTACAGCCTCAAGGGCTAAGTAGACACACACACACACACACACACTGAAAGAGAGCACAGAGGAAACGAGAGAACAGCAGGGATGCAGAAATGATCAAATCTGAATAAAGTATTGTTTTTACTACTCTGGCTTTTGGGGGCTGGCGGTTTCTGAGTGTACTCTGTCATCACACTTACTTTCACATTTGTCTCTTTATGAACCAGGAAAGTGTTTCATAGGGAAGGACTCATCAAATGTAATGTATGAGAAGCTTGTCATGCAAGACACAAACAGGGAGTGTGAAGTAATTCTCTGTAATTATGCTTCTATGCACATCTCTACACAGAAAATACTGTTTACTGCTATATTAATGTTTAATGTTTCATAAAGAACCAGTAATAAAAATGCAACGTAAAGTACACATTATCAGTAAATATCTTTAGTATCTTTTCAGGTAGTGAATTAATTGTATGAGGAATTTTTAAAAGAAAACAATCATTAGAAATCACCATGATTAGAAAACTAATGGAGCATGATTTGTATGGAGGCTACCAGACTGCAGCAACGTTGTAATGAACTGAAAACATGACAGTATCAGTAGCTCAGTATCAGTAGCTTATAACCTATTGATATAGATCTAATCTATACCCCTTTAGCTCTGTTATATCCTTAAAGTGTTAAGATACCATTTAGGTCCGCGACACTTATACACTGTTTTTAAAACCGCAAGGTAAAAATAGATCTCAACAGCTCTGCTCGTGGTACATGTCAGCATAGTGTTAAATATACCATCTTTTTTGAATTATTCACAGCTAATTGTTGGAATGATGTGAATAATAATAATAATAATAATAATAATAATAATAATAATAGATGTTAGCATAAAAAAAACCTCAAAGAATATTGTGGCCAAATATCATGATACACCAATACAATCATAAACCTTTGTGTGGGGGACAGTCCAGGTGAGTGGTGCTTTGTGACTGTTACAGTTGTCCTGAGTTATAAGTCAAAACATCAAAGGACACAAAAAAAAGTGTCTCATAATAATGTGGGTCTTCTGACAGTCACAGCAAAGTCTTTGGTCACATGTGCGGTTCTCCGTGGACTATCGCAGCCTCTGATTACGCTGCCGAGAAGTTTGATCTAATGGAGTCTTCTCGTAGCTGACGATGTTTCCCAGAGTCACATTCCTCGCCATGTGTGCGTCGCTCAATGGTAATTCTGTAGTTTTTTCTGCACAAGAATGATTCAAAATAAAGTAGAAAACAATGCCTTTCAATTTGTTCGTTTTTTTCTGTAAAACCTTTACTTTAATTCCTCTCTTTTTTTTTTACCATTAAGTCATACTCACCAAAGTCATGGAGGCCTTTGAAAGCAGTGGCTAAAGTCTAAACCGTATAACTAGCAAAAAGTCAGGAAAATCTCAAATGAAACTCCTTCACTTGAGTGTTTGATGATATGACTGCTGATAGACTCTAAAGTGCACAGAGTTTTCATTTCTTCCAAACGTCAGTAAACCAGTTTGGAGTCGGTAAGGTTTAATTTAAAATATAATCCCTAAAGTGTACATATAGATTTTTTAAATTGTAAATCAACTTTGTTTTGATCCAAAATTACAACACAATATGCCACTGTCCAGAAAAGCTGACCACATCGTTTTTTTTTACCTGAAAAAGTAGAACGCTACAAGCATTACAGCCCCCAGAACAGCTCCGACTATGACTCCAGTCAAAGCTGATACTCCTAGTCCACCTGATTGGAAGAGCACTTATTAGTAAAAGCAAACACTGCATCAAAAATACTGGCATCAATTTCACACGTTTCATTTAACATACATTTACAGGGTGTGTCTGATTTCTCTGTTTTCCCGGGGTGTTCTTTATCCCCTTCTTTCAGAGTGAAATGCTCAGTGTTGAATGCTGGCAACAGCTGAAAAGTTCCATTTACACCAAAGTAATTGGCCACTGCCTGAAAAATACATCAAAGTGTTGTTATTATTAAGCTGCACAGCACATTCACAATATGTTGCCTTGTAGAGATCTTCTTAGAGCTTCTTCCTACCTCATAGGTTCCTGCTTCAACATTTGTCATGGTCATCAAAGAGAAATCGCCGTTTCTATCACCATTGGCATCTATAGATACTTGGCCAGCAATTCCTGTAAGCCATTATGAAGCAGCATTACTTAAGTAGAATCCCAGAAGCGTAGAGGGAACGATGCCTTATAGTGCCATGAAAAGGGTTTTGTTTTCTTTTTTGCATATTTGTCACGTTTACATCTTTCAGATCACAAAACAAATTGAAATATTGAACAAAGATAACCCAAGTAAATACAGTTTTTAAATAATCTTCCCAGGAGTGACCAGCCTAGCAAAGTTATTCCAAGAGTGCATCGACAACTCATCCAGGAGGACCCAAAGGAACCTAGAACAACATCTAACGAACTGTAGGCCTTATTTGCCTCAGTTAAGGTCAGAGTTCATTATTCAACAAGAGACTGAGCAAAAATGGCGTCCATGGGAGAGTTCCAAGGAGAAAACCGCTGCTGAGCAAAAAGAAGACAAAGGCTCATCTCACATTTGAAAACAAGTAGCCTGATGACCCCCTCAAACTTTTGGGAAAATATTATGTGGACTGACAATACCAAAGTTAAACTTTCTGGAAGCTTTGAGGCCCATTACACTGACGTAAGACTAACACAACATTTTATAAAAAGAACAACAGTCAAACATGGTGGTAGTGTGATGGTTTATGGCTGCTTTGGGACCGGGATTGATTAAAACCAGAAAGCTTGTGCTTAACTTGGTTTATGCAGCAGGTAAATGATCCAAAATGCACCGGTCCATTTCTGAATAGCTTAAAAAAAAGGAACGGTTTTCGAGTGGCCTATTGTCCAGAATGTGATTTATGACCTAAACATCATTGTTGAAAACTCTCCAATGTGGCTTAATTAAAACTATTTTCCCACCAAAGAGCTGTGGAAGACTGGAGATCACATTAAAGCACGTCGATAACTTTTTCCTCCTTAATAAACGAAATGACATTTTGTGCTGACTCAGTGTATATTTGTCTAATGTTGTCTAATCTGTTTAAGAATGTAAAACGTGTAAACGTGACAAATATGCAGAAATACCTTTTCGTAGCCTCTGAATGACACCGCATGTCATTGAAACATCCGATTGATGGGTTTTTTTTACTCATTTGCATCAGTGGCATGTACAAGTTCATTCTTCATTGCTTGTGTTTTGTCAATGTGTAGACGTTGTTTTATCTCACAGACTTAAGCAAATCTGGAGTCTACAAGTTTCTATTTGATCATATAGGAAATAACATCAGACTAGATTATGGTCACGTAACACCATCTAGTATGTTTACCTTCGAATGTTCTATTCCACATACGTGAGGTGATCTCTGTTCCATTCTTCTTGCTGTACCCATTTTTCATGGCTTCATGCAAGGCGACGGTGTAGAGTAACATGGCATCATGGAAGCCCTCAACAAACATGTTGACCTGACATGAAACAAATTGATGAAGTGGCAGTGTTGTTCACATAATCACAATGGCTTTTTTTTTTTTTTACAATGCTTTGTATAAATGTATCTTTTGAAGAATTCACTGATATTTTATAATATCAATTTAGTCAATACACAAATGGTAAATGGACTGATTCCTATACAGCACTTTTCTACTCTATGCAACATGCCACATTCACACAAGCACTTTCGTCTATGATTTTAAGTGCTTAATATGCATTGCAGAGCAACTTAATATGTTGCCCAACGATATTTGGGATGCCGACTCTGAGGAAGCCAGGGATCGAACCACCGACCTGTCGATCAGTATCCACCTCCTGAGCTACAGCCACACAAAATACCAAGTGTAAATGTCTTGATGCATGCTCAATCATCCAGGTCAGTAAATCATCTGGACGTAGCGTTTTCAGTGGGAGAAACATTCTGTCCCTCATCCAAGTGAACAGTGGACTAGTTTCAGTCATTGTCCAAATGTCCTGTTTATAAGGTTGGAAACCTGCAGCCGAGACTGAAGAAGTCACCTGATGATGATGAAACGTTCCTCCCACTGAAAACGCTACGTCCAGATGAATAATCAACCTTTTGGAACCAGGTGTAAATAATTTCTCTAAGTGGTTTCATTAGGTAAAACTTAATCTACTTTTAGAACTATAAAGTATCCCATTTTAGGAATTTTCTGTAGTTTAACTTTTAAATATCAGTGTGGTAAAACACATTTGTTTCTGCTAGCTTCTGAATGAAATGCTACACACCATTGTATGAAATCTTGCTACCCCTGGGACTAAAACTGGCTGGCTTCCCACAGACTCCCGTGTTGTCATGGTCGTGGGTCTTTGACCCAGTATTTTTTAGTATTTGTTTATTTCTTAGAAACTTATAAGATAATGAAGGTTGTATTTCCTGAATATGTTATTTTTTACTGCCTCTGTTATTTATAGTTGTTGATTTGTTTTGGTTTTATTTTAGTTCCTGTTTTGTGTCCAGTCTGTTCCTGTCTCATGTCTGTGTTTCAGTCTTCAGTGTTGCTGCTGGACGAACAACCAGCTGCAGAAACAAAGTTATAACACAGGGCTGAAGCGAGTGTCCACTACAGACTGTCTCTACTTTCCATGCTGTATATTTTTTTCAGGCTTTTAGTGCTTCAGCTTGTCATTTTTGGCTTAAAAAACCAACACGATTGTGGTCAAAATGCTAACTTTAAGTCTTTAAATGGACTTTTTCCCAGTTTGAACTTCCCTAAATGCTCTGACATGTGTAGAAATAATGCTTGGGGTTTTATGCACCATTTTGAGGTTGTACTTGCTCTGAGGGGGTCATCTAATTATTGGGTTCTCTGTTCTTGGATCTTTACCTTACAATATAAAGAAGCCTTGAGGGATCTTTTGTTGTGGTTTGACGCTATATAAATAAAACTGAATTGGAATAATCTTAACAGCAGATTTATTGTGAGCTAGTTTGCTAAACTGCTATTTAACACTAGTCACCTACTAAATTTGCATACAAATATATGGAAAAGTCCTGTACAGTTTCAGTTGTCTGTTCTGTTCACTCAACCCTCAAAAATCACTTAAAGCACCAGATTTAAGGCGAACATATTAGCATTTGCGATTTATCAAACAGTCAGTTTTCTTATGCCTTAAACTTTGTTTTAATCTGATATTGACATACTTACATTTTCACAGTCTTTGCAGTCATGACGCCCTGCTTTTTCAAAAGACATTTTCATTTCTATGGAGAAGTTCTCAAACTCAGGCTTGACCGTTCTCAGGAGAGTCACAGTGTTCAGAGAAGCGTAGGCTTGCCTTGCATCATTGTCGAATTCATCACCTCTCTTCCATGAGCCGTTGCCTAGAATTTAAGTTTCCAGGGAGAAAAAAGGTACATTTATCAAACAATTTACAAATGTAATGCTTTTGCTTGTTACATAGAGCATGCTAGATACATTTTACATACAAACCCCATTAAATTGAACCTGTGAAGTAGAACTAGAAACGATTGAGAGCCTTTCTTTAATTATTTCACATCTACTAATGCTTCACAAAGAACAGAGCCAAAACAACAGAAAATATGTTGCTGTCCAAATACTGTTCAGTGTCTTAATTGTTGTTTTGAACTTGTGCTATATAAATAAAATAAAAGTGAACTAAAGTACTCTGCAATGATAATTTCAGTGAATTAGGGGTAATGCCACTAATATCCATCCATCCATCCATTTTCTTCTGCTACTCCAGGGCCGGGTCGCTGGGTCAGCAGCCTAAGCAAAGAAGCCCAGACCTGCCTCTCCCCGGCCACCTCCAGCTTGTCTGAGGGAACACCGAAGAAAGACACCCAGTCCAGCCAAGAGATACCAATTTCTCCAGCGTGTCTTGGATCTGCCCCGGGGCCTCCTCCTGTGAGACATGCCTGGAACAGCTCAACCAGAAGGCACCCAGGAGAGGCATCCTTGTCAAATTCCCAAACCACCTCAACTGGCTCCTTTTGATGTGGAGCAGTAGCGTCTCTACACTGGACAATAAACTGGACTACATCAGACTCCAGTCGACTACACAGCGGGAATTTAGGGACTGCTGCGTCTTTGTTTTTACAGACACATGGCTCAGTGACAGAGCTCCGGACACCACCGCTCAACTCGCCTCATTTCGTGCTGACAGAAATGCAGCTCTGTGCAGAAAGGCTCACGGTGATGGCTTGTGTGTCTACGTCAACATGGAGTGGTGAAAGAACTCTGCTAGTTTTTAATTACTGCTCATCGCTGGTGGAGTTTGTGACTGTTACATGCAGAACATTTTATTTACCTCGGGAATTCACTAATGTGCTCATTACAGCAGGGTACATCCCACCCAGCGCTAATGCTAAAGAGGCACTCTGCGACCTGTACAGGGCGATTAGTGAGCTGCAGAGACTCACACCCCAATGGACTGTTTATTGTCGCGGAGATTTCAACCACGCAAATCTCAAGACAGTGCTTCCAAAATTCCACCAACATGTGGACTTTGCGACGAGGAGGGAAAGCATGCTGAACCTTGTTTACACAAACATTCCCAGTGTACTGAGCGAAGCCCACACTCACACCCATCATGATGAAGTGCTCATCAAGAGGCACATTAAGACCCTGCTGCCACCCACACTGGACCTACTGCAGTTCACCTATCGACCCAACTGGTCAACAGATGATGCCATCGCTACATCTGACTCTCATCCACCTGGACAATGAGGGCACATATGTATGAATGCTGTTCATAGACTTCAGTTCAGCATTGAACACAATTATTCCTCAGCACCTGATCGGAAAACTGAGCCTGCTGTGCCTGAACACCTCCCTCTGCAACTGGATGCTGAACTTTCTGACAGAGAGACCTGAGACGGTCCAGGTTGGTAACAGCATCTCCAACACCACCACACAGAGCACTGGAGCCCCCAGGCTGTGTGCTCAGCCCACTGCTGTTCACTCAGCGGCACAGTTCAAACTACATCATCAAGTTCACCGATGACACAACTGTGGTGGGTATCATTGCTCTTAATGAGTCAGCATACAGAGAGGAGGTGCAACAGCTAACGGACTGTAGAGTCAACGACGTGTCTCTGAATGCAGACAAAACAAAACAGATAATTGTTGATTTCAAGAGAGGTCGCTG
Organism: Pelvicachromis taeniatus; assembly: GCA_015108175.1. NCBI lineage: Eukaryota > Metazoa > Chordata > Actinopteri > Cichliformes > Cichlidae > Pelvicachromis > Pelvicachromis taeniatus. Next base: position 5,430 of record VURO01050725.1, on the reverse strand, counting down.
GCTACTTAACATCAATGGATTGTTTGTGGAGGTTGTCAAAAGCACCAAATGGTCCTCCTGGTCCCTCAACACCACCTCCATAACTAAGAAAGACCACCAGTATCCCTGCTTCCTGTGAAAGCTGAGAAAAGCCCATCTCCCACCATCCATTCTCACCACCTTCTACAGAGGGAGCATCCTCAGCAGCTGAATAACTGCCTGGTATAGTAACTGCACCGTATCGGATTGCAAGGCCCTACAACGCATAGTGAAAACAGCTGAGAAGATCATTGGAGCCTCTCCATCACAGACACTTGCTATGGAGGACCCCACACACCCCTCACACACACTCTTCACCCTGCTGCCTTTTGGCATTCGGACCCTCACTGCCTGACTGCGAAAGAGCTGTACTCACTGTACACGTACAACTGTGTAGCCACATCAGATACCACCTCCATTGTCATGTTTGCTGACGACACCGTTGTTGTGGGCCTGATCTCTGACAACACCAAGAAGGCCTACCTGGAGGAGATTAGGAACCTGGAGAACTGGTGCCAGGAGAACAACTTCCTCCTAAACGTCAGCAGGACTAAGGAGCTGATCGTGGACTTCAGTACAAAGCAGGTGAGGAATTATGAGCCCCTGACCACCAGTGGCATGCCAGTGCAGAGAGTGGACAGTTTACGGTACCTGGGTGTCCACATCACTCAGGACCTGTCATGGTCATGTCACATTAACACCCTGGTCAAGAAAGCCCGCCAGCGTCTCTTCTTCCTCAGAAGGCTCAGAGACTTCCATCTGCTGCTGAGGGTGCTTAAGAACTTCTACTCCTGCACCATAGAGAGCATCCTGACGTGAAACATCTGCACCTGGTTTGGTAACAAGACCAAGCAGGACAGTCGAGATCTGCAAAGAATGGTGCGCTCGGCCAAACGCATCATTTACTCTGAACTTCCTGACCTGCTGTCCATCTACACCAAGCGGTGCTTGACTAAAGCCAGGAAGATCATGATGGACCTCTCCCATCCCAACAATGGACTCTTCTCACTGTTCAGGTCCGGGAAGCTCTTCCCCTCCCTTAAGGCCAGAACAGAGAGGATGAGGAGGAGCTTCTTCCTCCAGGCTATTCAGGCCCTGAACCATGTGTAGGACTGGACTCTCATACATCACGTCATCGCACGCACTCTGTTTATTTGCACACTGCTATCATTTCTTTCTTAAATCGTTATTTGCACATTTTTTATATGTAAATTTTTAAATTTAAAATCTGTAAATTACGTAAATTTCTTTGTTGTAGTTTTATGGTCGGGCATTGCACAGCAATAAGTATTTCACCACAGTCGTACTGTGTATGGTTGTGTGTGTGAAATTAATAAAATTTGAATTTGTTGGTTGTCTGTTATATGTAGCACCATGGTCTCGGAGGAACGTGGTCTCGTTTCACTGTGTACTGTACCACTGCACATGGTTAGAATGACAATAAAGCCATTTGACTTGGCTTGAGTGAGCACTCCATCCTTTTCCGGCTGAGGACCATGACCTCAGATTTGGAGATGCTGATGAACTGAATGAATTTAACAGAACCACATCATCTGCAAAAAGCAGTGGCAAGATTCTGTGACTGCCAGTTGTATAAGGATCAAATGGCTTGTGGCAACAAGTCATTACAAAATCCTATGCACCCTCAGGTACATTCGACAGGATAAAGAGCTGGTCCAGTATTCTGTGACTGGGACCAAAACCGCATTGTTTCTCCTGTATTCCAGGTTCGACTAACAGACCGTATCTCCTTTCCAGCACCGTGGCATAGACTTTTGCAGGGAGGCTGAGGAGTGTGATCCCCCTATAATTTCAGCACGCCCTATAGTCCCCCCTTCTTAACAATGGGAACCACCACCTTGGTCTGCCAGTCCAAAGGTACTTATCTCCATGCAACGTAGAGGTGTGTCAAATAGGACAGCCTTACAACATCCAGATACTTCAGATACTTCAGGGCAAACCTTGTCCACCTCAGGAGCTCTGCCACCAATCAATTGCTTAACTGCCTCAGTGACCTCACTCCCAGTGACGGACAAGTCTTCCTCCTCATCTCCAGACTCTGCTTCCTCTGCAGAAGACATGTCAGTACTATTAAGGAGGTCCCTAAAGTATTCCTTCCACTGCCCGACAATATGCTCAGTTGAAGTCAGCAGCGCTCCACCAGCACTTGTATCCCTTTCTGAGTTGCCCCGAGTTTGCCAGAAACTCTTCCAGGCAGTCCAGAAGTCTTTTTCCATGACGTCTCCAAACTCCTGATGAAGGCCACAAGTCAAAACACGTTTGTCACTTAATAAAGTTGTTTCTCATTACTTTTAAGTGTTGGTGGAGTCTCCGCGTCATCTGTTCCTTATCTTCTCCATGCACCTTGAAAGTAGGTGAAGTTGTGTCAGAAATATTTGTTGCTATCAGCTCTCCAAACTCCTCCCACACCTGAGTTTTTGGTTCAGTCACGGTCCGAGCTGTGTTCTGCTTGGCCTGTCAGTACCTGCCTCGGAAGGCTAACCAAGCCCGACAGAACTCCTTGTTCAGGCTAATGGTTCCCTTCACCTGTGTCCACCACCTGGTTTGGGGATTACCACCATGTGGGCACCAACCACCTTGCAGCTGATTTTCTGCACACTTGGAAGGAGAAGTGCAATCTGCAACGTTACCTCTATATTCCATTTAAACATATACACTGATCTTTAAAGCCAAAGAAATGTACTGCCTTACTTAACTGGTACACACTTTAACAAGATTTTGACAAACAACTCTAGTGTTGTCTGTCTAATAATTATTTACCTAAAATATGTATTTTAGACACATTTAAGGTAATGGATGTTAACTTACCATAAGAAGAGGCATTGAAAAGTTCAACATTAAAGAATATGCATTTGCCAGTTGTCATCTGTCGTTTGTGTGCAGCCAGCATGATCTCTCTTATTTTGTCTGCTCCCATGCACATGATCACCACTGCAAAGAAAATCAGACAGAGACAAATAGTCATTTACTAGGCTAATTATTTTACAAGGACACAATAAGTTATGAAAAGGGAAAATTAATTTGGGTAAGCTTTTATGTAATTTACATTTAAAAAATAGCCAAAGGCTCTACAAATAATAGTAATAATAATAACAATACGCTTTCAGACCCCACTCAGCAAGATGCGGGTGTTTAATGTGTCAGGCAGTGTCCTATACAACGCCGCAACTCAAGCTGCTGAGGATCTGGGAAAGCGGGGAATAGCGGTGGGTAAGATCACCCTGGGGAGTCGAACCAACAGTTAAACAGAGGAAACGATAAGGCAGCTACTTCCATGGGAGACGCAGACGGCACATCGCGGAGGCAACTTCCAACAGCATGTTCGGGAAAAACTTAGAGCATTTCGGAGGGAACAAGAAAAAAATATCGACAGATGAGTGAGCAGTTGGCGGCGGTACTGCGATGTCTGTTGTCTGCAGAGTTTGGATAATCCGCCGTGGCAAACAATGACTTTTGTATCCTTTTGGAATTCATGTTTTTTGAGGTTAGTGCCTAAGGACATGGTTAGAGAGCCACCAAGTTACTTTTAGTAGCGACAAGAAATTAGTTCTGTTTGGGTTTTCTGTTTTTATTTTTATTATTTTCCTCTTGTCGTGATGAGGGGCCCCACCTTGTGGCCAGTCCCCTTAACACCAAAGGACAGTCTCATATCCTTTATTGTGGAAGCCCATGTTAACGTTCTGTGTGTTCACTGTTCAGTGAGTTCAGGTTGTGATGTTTTGAGGTCTGGGATGATTATGTTGTATTTCACATGTCCAAATGATGGTTTATAACTTCTATAAAATGCTGTCACTAAATGTAAATGGCCTGAATAGTCCCATAAAAAGGAGTAAACTAATTGTCAAAATGAAAAAGGAGAAGGTAGATATAGCATTCTGGCAGGAAACCCATCTATGCAATGTAGAACATGAGAAATGAAAGAAAATGGGTTTTAGACAGACATTTTATTCATCTTACAGGTCTGGTAAAAAACAAGGAGACGCTATCCTGATCTCAAATAAGATAATATATCTAATATAAGCGATAAGGAAGGTAGGTTTATCCTGGTAAAAGTCAAAATAGACCAAAAGGATGTCACACTATTAAATGTCTATGCACCCCCAGAAAACAACACGTTTCTGCAAAAAAATATTTGATCTGATCTCTACAGAAACCGTGCGAACTCTCATTTGTGCATGAGACTTCAATTTACTGTTAAACCCCCAATTAGACTCCAATAATAGTTTCAGGAAAAGCACTTCTGGAGAGAAACGAGTCAAAGGAATGCTAACAGAATTAGGACTTATTGATGTGTGGTGGTCTATGGGTCAGCACCAGGATTTACCTTTTACTCTGCTCGACATTCAGTTTACTCGAGGATAGACTACTGTTTTATGTTTAACAGGGTTTTAAACAGCATAAAAGACTGTAGAATAGGTCAAAGAGATTTCTCTGACCACAGTGGAATTTACGTAACATTTCATTTAGATGGGAGACAGAGGACAACTTTGTGGAGACTAAATACTGGTAAGTTGAATGACCCTGCTTTTGTAAAACAAATGACTACTGATCTTAATTTGTACCTGCAGGACAACAATAATGGAGAGACAAACCCCAGTATTGTGTGGGATGCAGCTAAAGCTGTCCTCAGAGGAAAAATAATTGCCTGGTCAACTATGCTTAAAAAGAAAAAGACACAAGAACTGTTACAATTACAGGATAGATTAAAGGACTTGGAAACAGTTGGATCCAAAGGATAAAAATATCACAGTAACCCACCAGATCAGACAGATCAAGCAGGAAATAGATAGGATATTAGATGAATAAGTGGAGAAAAATACAAGATCTATGAGGCGGGACCTAAAGCAGCCAAACAGTTAGCATGGCGAATCAGAAAACAGCAAGCTGAAAATATTATTTACAAAATTAGAGACACTGCTGATGGTAAAGTTGTAACTGACTTGGATAAAATCCAAAGAGCATTTGAGATATATTATAAATTGTTATATAGCCAATCTACCCAGGCGGATAAAAATAAGATAACTGACTTCTTGAATTCCTTAGATCTGCCTTCAATTGGTCAGGAAGCAAACAATAGGTTAAAGTCTTTATAACTCAGGAGGAAATAGGTAAGGCCATCTTTAGCCTTAATTCCAAAAAGTCACCAGACGGGTTCAACCCCAAATGGTACAAAACCATGAGGGAAAGCCTTCCACCTATATTGGAAACCAGTTTTAACTATATCTTGAGAGGAGGTCTGGTACCTCCCGCCTGGAAGGAGGCCTTTATATTTGTTTTGCCAAAGGAAGGAAAGGATAAAATAAACAGTGAATCTTACAGGCCAATAAGTGTTCTGAACTCGGATTACAAACTATACACCACTATCTTGGTAAAAAGAATGGATGCTGTAAT
>VURO01050723.1:0-11204 GCA_015108175.1 Pelvicachromis taeniatus | reverse complement strand
GAGCCAGATTGTTTTCAAATACTTTTTCATAGCAGTGATAAAACGTGCATTGTCAAAAGTTGCTAGTTAGTTTGGCATTATTTTTTAAACAAAACTAGAAACCCTTGCATTTCCTGCGAAAATGCTGTGTGAATGCTTGCCATGCTCAACCTGCATACTAGCAGGCCTCAGTCTGTCAGGATCGGCAACAGGACCTCAGCCAGCATCACCACAAACACTGGTGTATGGTCTGTCGGCCAAGATCCTTAGCAGCTTCTACAGCTGCACTGTGGAGCGCACAATCACCAGCTGCATCACGGCGTGGTACGGCAGCACTACTGCTAGAGACCGCACACGCCTGTAGAGAGTGATAACAACCGCGGAGAAGATCATCAGGGTTCTGCTGCCCTCTCTGCAGAGCATCTACCATCGCAAAGTCCATCGGAGAGCTGCCTCCATCCTCAAAGACCCCCCACCCCCGATTGTTCACACTTCTGCCCTCGAGACGAAGGTTCAGAAGTGTGAAATCTAGAGCAGCCAGGCTCAGCAACTCCTTCTTCCCCACCGCTATCAGACTCCTGAACAGCTGACCTACCTCAAACACAATTTGCACATCAGGCCACTTTGCACACCAAGTTCATTTTTTGCACTTTTCTACACTTAATTACTTGTACATACTTATTTATCCTATCTTCATTATTTATCTCCATATTTAAAAGTTGCCATTTGTGTGTATGGACAGCAAAGGAAGAATTTCTTCTGTACACATGACAATATAAGCTTTGAATCTTGAATCTTTCTGCAATGTATTTCTGACATAGAGCATTAAGATATCATCTTAGCAAAAATAGTATGACTTAACAGAAACATAATAACTTAGCGGAAATACTATGATGTAGCAGAAATATTATAATTTAGCAGAAATATTAAAATTATCACAAATAGTACAATATAGCAGAAATACTGTCACATAGCAGAAATACTATATGATACAAGAAGTACTATGATTTTGCAGAAATAAAACGATTTGGGTTAAATACTACCACATAGCATCACATAGCAGAAAGTATATCACAAGTCAGTTCTAATAACGTGTGAAAAACCACAACTTTAATGTCATTTCAGATTAAGAACATTGGCTACAAATGTAATTATTTAAATCAGAAAAAACATAAAACCTCATTATGCTTTAGTTAGTCTGGTCTATATCCGTATACATGTGGACGTAGCCACAGGTATACGGATATACGTATACATACTTTGGAGAGAACACAAGACTCTCCAAAGTAAAACAGGAAACATGAACATAGAACCACCAACAGTGTACACAATACAAGGGATGATGCATAGAGAACACTGAAACACTGCACAGGAAACTAACTAACCAGGAAACTAATTAAATCAAAGAATATTAATCATCACAAAACACAGACACGGAGACTCTGGACAATGACAGTGAGCTCAAACTGTTCTGATGTCAGGCAACATGATTAATAAACATTGATCCTGAGCTGACGATGTTTTTAATGCCCCGGGATTGAATTACGTTTGATTTAAAATTGGGTCTGCACATGCGCTCCTTCTTATAAAGAGATCTGATTATCCTTGTATTAACTATGCCTTTTCTGCTCTTTCTGGTTCACAAATGAAACGTTAAAGATATTTTCAGGTGTAAACGTCAAATATCTGCTTGATTTATCAAGACATCACAGATTTGCAAAAGTGCTCTTTTTGGACAAATCTGTCACCCACCAGCAGGACAGATGATCCCGCTAGACATCGCACCCCCCCTCCCGACATGCCCATAACGGGAGTGTAGTTCAGAATTGACAAACAGTGAGTACTAATAATCCGAGAGAATGGACTGTCCTGTGTAGCTGAACAGTGCCCGAAAATGCACGGCAGATATCTGCCAGTGACAGCTGATCGCCCTGCACTCCCCAGCACATCCTTATCATCATCGAGGCAAAATGAAACTGAAACTCAACTTTGTGCTCGATTTATCAAGAGATCAAATATTTGGCGTTTTCCCAGACCTCTGTAAGACACAGGCCGTACCACTCATACCACTACAGGGAGCCAACGCACAAATGAAGTGATCCAACTAACGTGAAATGGCTATGAGGCATTCAGGGGTAGTTGAAAGTGTGGGAATCCTCTTTTCCCTAGTCATTTGAATGTGAAACGCAACATGAGACGCATTCGGGGGCAATCGGAATTTCGGAACTTTGGCGCTCGCCCATTGATTTTCAATAGCAAAAAAAAAAGATAAAAAGCTTAATATTTCAAAAACTATAACAGTAATAATTACCAAAAGATATAGCGGCAATTAGCACAAATAGCAGAATATTGTAAAAGTTGAACGGTGAAAATAGGACGAAAATTGTAAACCGGTGCAACTTGGAGAATAATAAAGTATAAAGAGAAACAGGAACTCAATGAATGCTTACGCATTCACTCAATGAATGCTTACGCATTCACACAATAAGCTATACTTTTTATGGTAATTGACATTTTTTTTGCTGACTTGGCAAAGACTTGGGCTCATTTGCCACTTATCCAATTCAGTGTTACAGTGGGGCCAGAGACTACTCTAGCTGTCACTGGACGAGAGGCATGATACATCCTAGACAGGTCACCAGTCTACTGTATGGCTAACACACAGAGACAGACAACAATCACATTTACACCTACAGCCAATTCAGAATCACTAGTTAAACTAATATGTGTCCCTTTGGACTGTGGGAGGAAGCCAGAATAAACGGAGGAAACTAATGCATGCACAGGGAGAACATTTACACTCCACAATGGATCATGAATGAATCATCATCATGGACTGCCCCAACTGCCTGGCGCATTTAAACCGTCACAGCAAGAAGATCTTCTTCTTGCTGTGAGAAAATGGCACTAACCAGTGTAGTGTGCTGTCCTGCTAATTTTAAAAATTATGTAAGCATTTTCATGCCAGTGAACTTACATAATGCCAAATACACACCCCAATAATATAATATAATATAATATAATATAATATAATATAATATAATATAATATAATATAATATAATATAATATAATATAATATAATATAATATAAACATATATAGTGTCTTTATAATATATAAAGGCATTGTGTGCCAACTAGATTTACCCCAAAAAACAGCTTCCATGGATATCTGCATGTAGGTACCTTGTGCCCGATGATAGGCTTCTCTCAGTGACGTAATAAAAACCCCATAATCTCAATGCACCTTCCTATTGTTGCATGTGTATGCGCCAAATAAGATTCAAATAACAACCATTAGATACTGCTCTAATGATTTGGTCTTTTTCTCTTTGTCTCTCTCTGTTGCCTTCTGCTCTGTATATGAGAGGATAATGAGCATTGAGTGGAGAGGCTCTCACTGCCTCCACACGTATACGGCAAACCCAGCACACATGTAGGCGCACACACGGGACTGAGTTACACATGCACATGCTCACAGGGGAACATTAGCAAAATTAGAGTGAGAGGATATGCAGATGGTGCTCATTATGGTCTGCTGCCTGTCAATAACACTTTACACCAGCTAAAAGAAAGTACAGAAAAGGAAAAAAAAGCCTCCCATGTCAAACACCTTCCTCATAGCACCCCACTTCTCTGTTCTTTCACACATGAGGTGAGGAGATATGGTGTAATTCATGATCCTTTAACAGTTTTTCCCCTGTTAAGGGCAAATGGAGGCAAGTGAAATGCTATTTTAAAAAATGTAGTCTGAGCCAACGCTTATCTAACACACAATATGGCATAAAAGCATATGAATACAGGGTGACATGCATTCATATGCTGGCTGTGAGCTTGATGGGCATCCTGCTCCACAACCCAGTGCATTTCAAACACTGCTGGCTCAGGTATATCCAATCTGCTGCACTTGGGCAGACACTCAAGAAAATAATTTTCTCACTTCAGTGACTCATTGGTCCTTACGTAAAACAGCAATACAGCCTTCCCAAAGTACCTGTAGACCTGCCAACTCACCAGCTTTGCTTCCAAAGCAAAATCATCTGTTGCAATACTACACGGTGTCTGATCTTAAAAGAGTGGCTATTTGAAGTAGGAGTCAGGAAAGCGAGTTATGTAAGAAAACACTATGTGTCTAAAAACAAATTCTTCAGCTTCATTTCAACCTGACTCATTAAAGAAGACTTAATGTGCTCATTTCCACCTCCTTAATGATATGCTTAGGCTCTACTAGACCAGCTTTGTGTGCTTCAGAATTCAAACCAATCTTTATTTGTCCTATGCTAGATCTTGATACGAGTTGATCCTCTGTGTGAAGTAAGTGGTTCTAGCTTCCTTGCCTCTTCCAGATGAGACGTCCATATTAGAGTAACCACTCTTACCGACATGACACAGACAAAAGTTAAAAAAAGCAATCTGAAGCCTGAGTTTTAGTTTTACAGGGATTGTGTACTACATATGCTCATTATTATTTGCTATAGATATAGTGAAGCACAAATTTAGACAAAACAGTTCATATTAGGGCAACTACCACAAGCTCCCTGCTGTTAAAAAAAAGAAAAGATTATTACTCTACCTGGAAATACTTGCCAGCTGATCTAATCACCGTAATTACACATAAGTCCATGGTGACTCAAATGTAGGATGAGACACGGAATGTTTATGTCAATCTGAGAGGAAAAGCAGTCAAATTTACATCTGGTGTGTTGGGATGGACAGAGTTCTGGAATCTTTTTGATCATATGTTACATATTTGTTTACTCTGTCAGGCTGTGGTTAGCTTTCCAACTAGTGTAAGTGCTTGTGTTGGAGAAGTAGCGGCAATCAAGATACAATGGTTTGTGCAAATTAGTATGAGAAAAGATATACAATATTCAGTTTTCTGCTCCACAGTAAAGCCAGAATGCTGATGGGAGACTGATGGGAGATGGCTAGTTGCTCTGCAAATCTCCGCTAATGTAATTATCAGTGAACTGTGCTGGGACGACTAGCATCTATGTAGATTTCTGTGAGACCTTGTTTTCACAAATTTCTACAGCCATAGCTACATCACAGTAGGCAAAAATATATAAAGTGACAATATTTCATAAGCCATCTCTCCTTTCTATTGTTAATAATTCCCACCAAATAAGCATGGGCATCGTGAATGCTATATAAACTCCACACAGACTGATCTATGTCATTTCTATGTTCTGTGTTTACTACGCCATGTGTTAGCCACTACCATAACCAGGGTTTAGAAATTTGTGAGGTCCAGAACTGTTTCTCATAATGTACATGTATAAGGTATAGAACCTGTGCTTCTATGACTAGTAGAAAAGGATACACTTCTTAAGAGATTAGGTCTAGAGATTTTTCAAAATATCCTACAAAGTAGGATATTTTGATTTTGAAAAATCCTACTTAAATATCCTCTTTGAAATTAAAATATCCTACAAAGTAGGAAAAACTGTAAAAGGACTTTATTTTGTACAGCTTCCCGCTTTTTCAAGAGCAACTGTGTATATAGTAATACCTTTAGGAGGTATAGTAATACCTCCTAAACCAATAATTTTCTTCATTGTCTGGAGTAGTTTGTGGCACGAATGAAAAGTTTAGATGACAAATGCTTTCCCCTGTCGTCTCTCTGTCCTCCTCTCTCTTGTTGGCATTCTTGACATCTTCTGAAGCTTTTATTACACTTAGGCAAACACTGTGTTATCATCAACTCAGTATTAACTTAACATTATGTCACCTCACATTTCTGTTGTTAGATAGCTCCACTCCAATTTGAGTGTGTTTGTACTCACCTTCACAGGAGAGGCCGTGAGATGTGACCCCAGACAAACTATCCTTACAAACGTTGCAAAAGGTGGGCCGTGCATGGGAGCAGGCGTACCAGTTGTGCATCCCTGAGAAATGTTCCACATTAAACTGGGCTGTCTGGCAAAGAAGAGGTGAAAACAGCAGTCACAGAAATGTAAGGATTATCAAAAAAAAACAAAAAACATTGGATATTGATTCACAGACACACAATTTATACTTGACTCCTTTGTGGTGTACTAGCTTTCTTTCAGAATAACAATTATTCATTTCCCCCTAACATCATGACAACATTAGTTAGGAAAGTGCCTGGTATAAGAAAAGAGCTTCCGCAGGAGAGAGAGCGCCTCCTCTTCCTTAGAGTTGTTAGAGTGACGACTGCTCAGCTGTTTTATAAAAAGCTACACACCCTGGTCAGATGAACTGGATGCCTCTACACACATTAGTGCAAAGACCATGTTGTCTGACAGCAGTAGGGAGGAAAGACCTGTGAAATCTTTCCATCCCACATCGTGTGTGCCACAGCCTGCCACTGAAGGAACTGCTCAGTGCTGTCAGAGTCTCCTGCATGGGGTGGGAGATGTTGTCCAACAGGGATGACAGCTTAGCCACCATTCTCCTGTCACTCACCACCTCCACTGGACCCAGAGGGCATCCCAGAACAGAGGTGGCCCTCCGGATCAGCCTGTTCAGTCTCTTTCTGTCCCCAGCAGAGATGCTGCTGCCCCAGCACACCACACTGTAGAAGATAGCTGAGGCCACCACAGAGAAGGTCTTCAGGAGTGGGCCCTTCACTCCAAAAGACCTACGTTTCTGCAGCAGGTACAGCCTGCTCGGCCCTTTTCTGTAGAGGGCATCTGAATTGTGAGTCCAGTCCATTGTTCAGATGAACACCAAGGTACATGTAGCTATCCACAGCCTCAGTGTCCATACCTTGGATGTTCAGTGGTTCCAGTGGAGGATGTTTATGCCTGTAGAAGTCTACCACCAGCTCCTTGGTTTTTCCAGTGTTGATCTATAGGTAGTTCTGCTGGCACCAGTCCACAAAGTCATGGGTCAGTTGTCAATACTCTTGTCCCCATCAGTGATGAGGCTGACTATTGCAGAGTCATCAGAGAACTTCTGCAAGAAGTACTGGGTGGAGTTGTGGGTGAAGTCTGCAATGTAGATGGTGAAGAGGAACAGAGCCAGAACTGTTCCCTGTGGGGCCCCCATACCGCAGACAACTGTGTCCGACACACAGCCCTGAGTTCTCACATACTGTGGTCGGTTGGTGAGGTAGTCCAATATCCATGTTGCGAGGTGATGGGCCACTCCTGAGTTCTCCATCTAGTCCTTCAGGACTGTGGGAAGAACAGTGTTAAAGGCACTGGAGAAATCAAAGAACATGATTCTCACAGTGCTCCCAGCGGTCTCCAGGTGAAAGAGGGAACACTGTAGGAGGTGTATGACGGCATCATCCACTCCAGTGCAAGATGGTATGGAAAACTGAAGTGGGTCCAGTGATGAGCTGAGCAGGGGCCTAAGCTGTGCCAGGACCAGCCGCACCAGGGTCTTCATCAGGTGGGATGTCAGATCTGTGGTCCTTGGGACGTGGAGTCTTTGGCACTGATACAACACATGAGGTTTTCCAGAGCTGTGAACTCTCCCCAGCCTCAGGTTCAAGATGTGCTCCATCACCCCACACAGTTGAGATGCACAGGACCTGTTCAACCCTTGAGCTGATGCCATCTGGACCCGCTGCCTTCCTGGATCTGATCCTTCTCAGTTCCCTCCTAACCTGGATGGTTACATGAGGATATTCTACTGTGGAGCCACAGTGTAGTGTACCCATGTGGGCGTTGCATCTGCAGTTGGTGCAGTCCTGGATATGGTTGGTTTTTCAAAAAGTACAACTGTAACAGGTGCTTGCAAACTGGGGCTCTTGCATTGTTTAACAGTGTCACATAAAAGGAGATGGCAATTAAATGCTCCTGTGTTGACATATTGGCAGGAGTGCACATGCTTGTGTGTATGTGTATTTGCATGTGTTTGTGTGAACATGTGTGTTCCCTGTGTTGTGTGAGCTCTGGGGTTGCTGCTGCACTGCAGTGCAGTAAGGGGGTGAGGGATGGGGTCTTATATAAGATTTTCCTCTCAAATCAAAGGCATTAAAATGCAGCATAGCTTTCTTCCTGTGCTCGCCACATCGCCTCGCTGTCAGCTCACAGACAGGATTTGCAGTCGTCTTTACATCTTATGTTGACTGTGAATATGCTGAGCAGTTATGATCAGTTTTGACGCTGGTAACCTGTTTCTAGATTCTTCAAAAAATACTGGCTTGAATGAAAACAAAAGCTTTCAAATAGGTGTCTATTCAGTATGCTCTGTGTTAGAAAGTCATAAGGAAAAAAAACACTTGGAAGAATAGGATGCGCCAGTATAGTTGTTTGTACTGTTACTCTGCCCAATGTCGAACATGTGACTACATGTGGGTGGCGTGCTTATGCATGTGCTCCAATCTCAATATTAACTTCTTAGTTCCCCAGCTGTCTTAAATTTAAATTTAATCTCAGGTCTATTGCTGCAGTCCTATCTGAACTCCCTATTTCTGTGTATCCTATCCCCAAAACTACCATAAACACACACATGCTTTAATCTGTTGAATTGGACCTTACCTCGTAATGCTCTCTGGACTGGACGGACTTGAGCGAGCTGATCCAGTCCTCCATCTCTTTCCTGTTCTCAGCACAGAGGATGAGCCTACGGAACGGAGTGATCACCTGGAGGCAAAGGGGGGGAGAAGATACGAGAGAGTGAGACAGATACTGTGGCTAAACAGCGAGAGAGCGCAAGAGAACGAGAGCTTAATGTTTCCAGCTCTTTCCTCTTCAGCCTGCGGTACCTCTGAGTGGAGAACAACCAGCTCTGTCTTTAAGAGAGAGCAAGGATGTGAAGCCCCCCTCCCTCTTCTTTCTCTCTCTCCTTCGCTCTCTCTCTCTCTTACATGCATACACTCTCTTTGTCTCTCATTAAATCTAGCTTTCTCACACCTTCTTCAGTTAAGTCTCTTCCCAGCTCTTCATGCTGCTTTGCGGGAGATATGTGCTGACGGGCAAAGTGCCTCAGTAAAGGCTAAGAGACTCTCTCTCTCCTGTTGCCTCCTCATCCCTTGTCCTCTCCTTGTGAGCATGTGTGTATGCGTGCATGTGTGTGTGTGTGTGTTTAAAGGACAGTGCCTGTAGATAACCCTACAGACAAACAGCACCCTTTCAACAGCCCATCACTTATTTATGCTCACTCATCTCTTCATTCTCTCCATTTCTTTCCAACTCATTGTTTTCCCACAGTGTGTTATCTTGATTTACATTAGTAAGAGGAGAGAGTTTAAATACAGACACACATACACAAGATAATGTCACAGCAGTAAACTGCTACACCCACTAGCTTTCTATCTGCAAGAAAAGCTGCAAGAAATCCTTCGTCTGAAGCAAGTCACTAAATACAAATGCCATATTTTAAGTGGATTGTATCACCAAATGAGATAATAACTAAAACCATGTAATTCATTTATTGAGCTATGCAGTCCTGCTTTTGGAGAAGTCTGGAAAACAAAGTGTAAAAATAAAGAGCTAAATTTGAAATGCTGTCTACAAAGAAGTTGCTTGTGAAATCTGTAGACTATATATTAAAGATGGACATAGCCAACATTACTTCAAAATTGTCACAGCATTACTTGTCTTCAAGTGAATATGAAGCTAAGTTGAAAGAGACCGAAAACTAGCAACTACTTCTGTCAGGAATCGCTGTGTGCAGGCAGGAGAGGACCCAAAACACACACTTTACAGAGACAGGACTTAAAATCAAAAACAGATTTATTGTCTGGCAGGGGAAAAAACAATACAAAACGCACAGGGAAAGGAGATACACACAGCATGAGGGACGACGCAACACAGAACTGAGGGAGACGCTGACATAAATACACAGAAAGATAACGAGGGACGTGGAAGCACACGGGGAAAGCAGCTGACACAAACGAACATAGCATGGCACGGGATGAGCAAACACAACATGACGTACACTGACGGGAGACTATCAAAGTAAAACAGGCAGTACACAGAGACTGAAGGGGGAGAGAGAACACGGAGGAGCACAAGGGAGAACACAGACATGACGGGATGGGGAAACATGGAACAAAAACTCACATAACTATATAAACACTGCCACACAGAAGGAGACACCGGGTGCAGCTACACAAGGGGGAGACTACTAAATAACCAGGGAACTAAACAAGGAACACAAGAAACTCAAAACAGGATAACTAGAATCTATAGCATAAACTAAAGACTAACAAAGTGAACTTTACACATAAATCATAATACAAAATGACCAAAACACAAGAAAACACAAAACACTGGGTCAAATGACCCAGGACTATGACATGTTCTACCCTATAGTTGTACTAAACTGTACTGTGAATCTGAAATATAGAATTTATTCAGATGTGAATTATGTCTTTTATTATGGCACAGTGGTTCATTACATCACGTTGTGTTCTAGCAGCAGGCGCAGGATCTCTGTTGATACTACTCAGAGGGAACAACAACGGCTTCTGGGTCCGAGGGATATCAGACACCAAAGTAGTATTCAGTCATGATCACACAAGTATCATCACACAACATATTTTTAGAAATGTTATTGAATATGATGTTTTTCCTTCCTCCAGCTGCTACCCAAGCTCCATGTTGCTGCTTCTAGTCTAGAAAGAGCTCCATTCTGTTCCGGTCATACGTATAGCTGTGAATGAGCAGATGAGCTTCAATGACCATAATTTAACTTTCACACCCAAAGGCAGCATCTACCTCTGCCCATTATTTATATATGACATATTCCCCTCCGTGGATCGCGACCTTATCGTGGTGGAGGGGTTTGTGTGTCCCAGGGATCCCAGGGGCTATGTTGTCTGGTAGGGTCTCCCATGGCAAATTGGTCCTGGGTGAGGGACCAGACAAAGAGCGTTCCAAAAGACCCCTATGAGAGATCCAGCAAGGGAACAGTTTACCCTGCCCGGGATAGAGTTACCGGGGCCCCGCCCTGGAGCCAGGCCCGGGGAGGGTGCGCGAGGGCGAGCGTCTGGTGGCCGGGCCTTAGTCCATGGGACCCGGCCGGGCACTGCCCGAAAAAGGGACATGGGCCCATCTTCCTGCAGGCCCACCACCAGCAGGAGGCGCCGTAGGGGTCGGGTGCATTGTGAGCTGGGCGGCGGCCAGGAGCGGAGGCCCTGGCGGACCGATCCCCGGCTACCAAGACTGGCAATCTGGACATGGAATGTCACCTCTCTGGCGGGGAAGGAGCCGGAGTTTGTGCGTGAGGTTGAGAGGTACCTGCTAGATATAGTCGGGCTCACCTCAACGCACGTCTTGGGCTCTGGATCCAGTCTCCTGGAG
>VURO01050722.1:45239-59900 GCA_015108175.1 Pelvicachromis taeniatus | reverse complement strand
CAACTCAGATTGAAATGAAAGGAGCCGATACACAACAGAGGCCATTCACTGGATATAGAAATCACATGTGCTTGTTCGATAGGCAATAAGGTTCTGGTGATAGGTAATACAAATGTCAGGTACTCTGATGGCAAGACTCAGGCACTGCATCCTCAAGCCCATGCCGGCCTCTCATGAGCACGATCGTGCCATGAGCGAGACCACAGAGAGGAGTTGCTGTTAGACACGGATCCGCCAGCAGCTCTTTGAGTCCTAATCACAGCTGTTAGGAGCGCAATGCTTCGCTGGCCTGTGATCAGTGTCTAACGGCAACTTTGGTCTACTCGGGATGAGTGGGGAAGGGTGCGGGGGAAGAAGTGGGGAAGAGGGTATTAGGTGCATTCTTGTCCTCCTCTATGAATGAGTGGGATCATCAGAGTCATAATATACGGTTCACATGCACAGACACAGTCCCTGTTTCTACTGCTCCACAATATTAACGACACAGCCCAAGCCTGCCATACAGCATGCACATCAGAGGCCTCTGCTCTAGATTATAGAGGCCCGACTACGACACTACACAGATCACTGGAAGCCATGCCTGCAGTTAGCGTTTTTAGCATCAACTCTGATGGCATCTACTAACTGTAAATCCAAAACCATGTTAGACAAGAAAGAGGGATTTTTGGCCTTTTTACATGACTAGCTCTTTCTCTGGTTGCCTACGATTAAACACACTGAATATTCTTACTGTTAGAGCTGTATTCACCCTCTCTGTAGGTTTATTTTTCACAAACGTATTTCTCAAAAGGCTTTTGCTTGCTACACAACACTGTTACTCTGTAAATACTTATTCAGTACTATACTCCATTACACCACAAGCGTTCAGCTACAAGAGTTCACACCAAACAACCTCATGCTAATCATTTGATAATGTTCTGTACAGATGTGCTGAGGGCTTGGGCAGAGTGCAGCTTCAAGGATTTTTCACAGGCTGGGGAGAGGGATGGGGCAAAGGGTTTGGTTATAGTGGCAGAGAAATGGCCTTGATACACCACACTGAGCTGGGGAGGTTGGTCGTCAGAGTACCCTTTCTCTTGGCGGCTGTATGGAGAAATGTGACCATCTGACAGAACTGTGTGAAGCCTCAGCACATCTGTCCATACACGTCCACTCCTACCTTTAACATCCAGCCAAGTCCATTAAACCGAACCTCAGTCCAGGCGCCTATCTGTGCATCAACCCCCCCCGTCCCTCGTTGTGTTGTAGGTGAGTGTGCTTTGTTGATCCCTCTGTCACAGCTGTCTCAGAAGGCAGGCTCGTTGAGTGATGCAGAAGGGAAGAGGGGTGTTTGGCAGAGCCTCTCCCCCTGGAGGGAGGGCAATGGAAAATTAACAAGACCAAGATCCAAAGCTGCAGAAGACAACAGGAGCTATCAACTGTCGGGGGTCAGCTGAGTCTCAATGTCCACTCTGCAGATGGGGCATTTCCTGCTGGTCGCTAGCCACTGGTCCACACACGCCTGGTGGAAGAGATGCATGCAGGGTAATCTCCTGAGGAGACAGGAGAGACAAGGTCAGGAGTTTAAAACAAGCGTAAAAGCATCGTACTAAAATGTCACGCTGTCTAATAATCTCAGAGGTTTACAGTATAAGTGGCTGATTGACAAAAGTAATTTTTCCTGGAGAAAAGAATTCTCACAGAAATGTTGATTGCAGACAGTGCACACCGCTGCTTTCTGTTTTACAACTACAACATAATATTACACGTCTTGAGAAGCTGTTAAAGAGTAATTTCCCTGCAGTGAAAGTTTTTTTCACAGTGTGCCAATTACCTGCTTTTAAATCATCATTATCATCATTAAAGTACAACCTAATCACTGCAAGATTATTTACATACAAAATCTGAATTTCCTAATGTTTTCTAATGCATTTACTTGTGCATCTGAATGAAGTTGGGTTTTATTTTTTTCATGTTTCTACAACAGTTGGAATCAAAGGAGTTAAATTAATTTGACATTTCACTAATTGTTAAAGAAAAAAATACCAAAAAACAGTGAGCTGCTGCGTAATCCGGGTGAGAATTTGCTGTTTTTCTTCACCAGCGAGTGAAAGTAACTAAAGCTTTTTGACAATACAAGCACACAATTTCCTCAAATAACAAAAGCAAAAGTATAACTGGACATTTGTATGATTTTTTTCTTCTTTTTTTTCTCTTAACACCTTTTTCCACACTTTTATCTTCAATATTATCCCGACTTTTAATGTCAAAAGATGGTTTCCTGCTTGATTTGAACACCAGAAGTGAAAATAAGCTTCATCCTTCAGCTCAACTAACAGCTGGATAAAACAACTGTGGTTGCTGTGCTTTGTTACACAAACTTTATGGTCTTTAAGTCTTCTACATGCGTATGATTCATGGGTCTGTCATACCCAGGAATCCATTTGTATCCAGAATAAATCCAGCCGTTGGACTATGATTCATGTTTGACATCTCAAAGCAGCTCACATTTGACTTTCATATGTTGGAGGAAAAAGCTTCAAATGAATGTTGTACGTCATAAGGAGAATTTCTGTGCATGACGTACAATAATGATATATTTACTGTGGATGTTTCCCTCATATCAAATCACCCGATATGTATTTTAGGACCACATGTGCCAAGATTTGCTTGTGTCATAAATAATGGAGGATTTTCAACAAAAACCAGAGCAGAAGTAACACAATTGAGCTGAGATGTTGGGTGTACGCTTTGTTTTAAATAGAATTGTACTATCACATCACAGCTTTATCCCTCGCTTAAATGCAGAAACTTCTGTTTCTTCTTGCCTCCTTTCCACCTATTCAGCGGGTAAAATAATTTGCCCTGTCACATCTCCGGCTGAATAGATCACAACACCGGGACACACATTAAAAGATTCGCAAGCAGCTAATGCTGCCTGCGGGGAGGGTTTTTAACATGAGGTGCTGGGAGAAATCCAGTGATGGGATTTTAAGACGTGAAGCTTTTTAACTTAGGTGGCAGAACCAGTTTAGGATTTAGAAATGCTTAGATCCTGTGTCTTTATATCCAGTTTATGGGAAAGAAATTGTGGTTAAGGACAAATTAGTAAATTAATCTCTGAGGACTAATCAGCAGCAAAAGCATTTACCCTGACAGGCTTCGGGAGAAATTGTGGTCACAGCATGGAAAAGCACATATTATGGACAAATGAGACATGTTGCAAGAATTTTCTATCCAATGTAGCCAAGCAAGAGCAGCAGCAGTTTGATATAAATTCTAATTAGAGGGCATATTGATATAGCAGGTCTCATTTTTTGGGGGGGTTACTAAACCCCATTGTCTGTGAGGGTAATGCAGTTAGTTTTGTAGGTATTATTATAGTGATAAACCCAAGTTAAGGGACACATTTAAGTTTAGTCAGGAGATGAACAAAGTAATTCCAATTCCTCCTGAGGAGGACATGAATGTCTAAATTGAAATTCAATGCAATGCATCCAAATCCACAAATCAACCTCAACCTGCTGTTACAGGCAAAGTCACTGATCATCAAACTGAACCACAGTGGTACACTCACTGAATGACAAACAGACTGATAAGCAAGACTATTTCAGGATGTGAGAAACAAATACATCCTTCTAGGGAAAAAAAAGAGCTTTTATGCACAGCCTACATCAACATCCGCATAACCAACCAAAGAAAAAGCAGTACCTGACATCCTCGCCATCCTCCAGCATCGACAGACATATGGTGCATTTTTCATCAGTGTCAAGCTCTTCATCATCCAGACACATCTTCAGGTCCTGTGGTATTCTCTGCACAGATAACCACACAAGAGCAAACACACTTTAATTACTGAAGTGTGCAGTGTTTATGCCACAGGGGTCTCTGAGTCAGCTCAGGCAGAATTAAAAAAAAAAAAAGTCTTTGAATTATACTTCCCAGAAAAAAATAGACATCAAGATGGAAATGACTCAATTACTCCTGCTCACTCAAAATGTACCAAATAATCTTGCATTCTGAGTATTTGGGTCATATTTGGCATAGACGTTTCTTTAAATTCATTCCACGTACATATCTGCAGACAGCTGGATGAGTCATCCAGCGCCTTTGACTGTGAACACTGCAGCCCTGTCTCGCTAATCTGGCAACGGAAATTAGTTTGACCTTTGAACTACAGTGACAGACGTGACCTTCATTCCACTCTCGTCTTTGCTCTTTGATCCTTTCAGCCTGCTGTTGCCTTTCGCTATCCCTTTCTTTCACATCTTCAGTTCTTCCCCTTTACTGTACCACATCAAAAAGGTATATTTAATCCAGCTAAGAGCTAAAGAGTCTCCGGTCCTACCTTTTTGTACTTGTGGGGGAAAGTGAATCTCTCAATGGTGGTTTGGACCGCTCCACGGTTTACGCTGCCCAGTCTGTCCTCCAGCTGCAGAAGTTCCTATGAAAAAAAATCCCAGTTGCCTTAAATTATTTTTAAAGGAAGGACCTTTCTGTATTTTCCCACTAAAATGACAGAAATAAGTGTGCACAATAAAAAGATATAAAAGTGTGTAATGTAATCAAATGCCTTAAGGAACAGGACACCTTGCTCGAAATGAAAACAAATGGCATGAGATTAAAGGCAGCTGGACCATTTAAAGCATCTGGAGCCCTGGGTAATTGGAAATAAGAAAATCAGCTACATCCTCAAGCCTGTCCAGAGATTGGTCACAGAGAAAACAATGATAAATTAGTGTAGACCGGTGCGTCTGCTGAGGAGAGCGAGGAAATAGACGCACAAACCTCATAGCTCTCTCTAACTGCAGATGCGTGGCGGGAGGGGTTGAGACTCTGCAGAGCCAGCAAGTGCAACTGGGGATATGGGTAGTTTCTGATCTCATGGACAACCTAGGAGATGACAGATAAAAGAAGCTAGCGTCAGCTCTGCAGCAGAAATCAGAAAGAACAATAGGGACACGAGTCATCCCCGGTTGCTGGGTGTTGAGATTAATCTCAGAAACCAGGAGAAGAGTTGCCGTGAGTTCATCGAGATGAACATGATTGATCGTACGGAGGCAGAGGGGAGCTCACCACTTGCGTTGAGGCATTGTTTCTAGGGAAGTGGTGCATCCTAGGAGAGGTCAAGTAGTGCTGATAGTGCTGCGGCAGCGGGTGGATGTGATACTGGTGGGGGGGAAGCCCAGCGTCCACACTTAGATCCCTGGACAGAAACGGAAAAAACTAATCAGCCAGTGGAACACAGCGATGTCTCTGGAACACTGAGTTTCGATAACAGCAGACTTGTGTACTTCTGTAGAAGTTCGATGGGTAAATCTTTGAAACGGTGAGATTACAATATGATTTTTAAAATATATATATATATATCCCCATACCAGGTCAGATACAACAGATTAATTACATGAAAACTGGTTATCATGAAAGCTAATGTGTGAGAGTTGTAGACAGATGGTTGATATTATAAAAGTAATCAATGCAAGTGGACCAGCACAAGGTAACTGGACAAATGGCTGTAGCACACATATCTAAAATTAAGGGACCAGCTACTTATAATAAACACACTAAGAGAACTTCTCTTTGATTCCTTGGGTCATTATTTTGTGTTTTTTTGTCATTGTAATTTGTACTCTATGATTTCACTCAAGACTCCCTTTGACAAGAATGCTACAACAGCAATTTATTTGCGTCCGACTCTTCATCTTAAACTCATTCATTCAGATAAAATTTGTCTGTAACTAACATTTATTTTAAGTGGTCGAAGATGAGCTAGTAAAAAAAAGAATTTTCACATTACAAAATAAGGTGTCTGTTGATGAGAAATCGTAACTTTTCCTCTTAAAAGAAATAGTTTTCTGCATCTGTGGCACTGCATGTGTCGTTGAGAGAGATGGACTGCTTACCAGTCTGTGCCCTCGGCCAGGTAGCGGGGCTGCTGAACCACAGGCTGCGGAGGGACATGGAGGGGGGGGGCAAACTCATAGCCGGGCCGCAGCCTGTGGGGTTGGTGAGGAACTCTCTCTGGGGTCCGTCTACTAAGACAAATAACTAAGCATTTGAAAACATCCTGGAAAATAAGAGGTTATCATTTCAATTTAAAATGTCACTGCATAACTCCAGTAGTTACCAAGGAGATGCTTAAACCAAATATTTTGCCTTTCTTTTTTTTGCACCATAAAGCTGTGTGGATACCTGGAGGGTGGCAGGATGTGTCGGTGCTGGGCCTCGAGGATCTGCTGCTGGAGGAGGTATTGCTGGTGTAATGCCTGAGGTAGGAAGGGAGGGGCGGGGATGTCCTGGAACTGAGGAGCGGGCAATGGGTTGAGGGGCGAGTGGAGTGGAGGGCCGTGTTGGTGGCTGGGTGGGGCCAGGTGGGGGTTAATGCCTGACTGTGGCTGCCCTGGGTGGGGCATGGGGAAGTCCATGGGCAGCGGGGCCTGAGGACCTAACTGGAAGTGCCGGCAAGAGGTAGCATGGCTGTGCTGCTGTTGTTGCTGTTGCCGGTTGAAATGGGATCCTGTGGAGTATAAGGAGAAGTTGTGAGGTACCTGAGGGGGAAATTAGTTGGAATTTATAGTAGGTGAAATGTAGTGTCACTGTGTGTGAGATATAGCATGTTAATGAAGCCCTACCTCTTACCTAGGGTGAAAAATACTTCTGTGGGGATGGGAAAATGATGGTTACCACAAGTACCATGAGAATGAAAACCATTTTTGGTGCTCCACACAAAGCGCAAGCGTTCATTTCTTTAAATGTATTTCCAGCCCCTGGAACGACTCCTCGTCTTCACAGACAAAGGAACTGGATCAGAACAGATGAACTGTACCCCTATACAGATATCGACGCAGCTCAGTACTTGTAAATTCTGCAGCTGACAGCAGGTCAGTGCACACAGAGGTAAACCATTATTACCTCACTGCCTGTAAGAAATATATTAAACCGTTTCTCTGCCAAGTCTCTATCTATGCAACTGTAAAGAACAATTTGTTCCATATAAAAAAGCTAAACTAGACATTAAATTCACATTATAAATGTACTTAAATCAGCTGTCTCTCTGCGTTATACATTTCCAGTAAAGCTCTGCTATTCTTCTCCCATATGAACATTCAGGAGTTGACAGAAAATAGCTTGAATGCTTTTTTTAACTCTCCAACCACAGCTATTTGGCAACTGCAGCGAACAGACTGCTGTCAAGACTTGACAAGGAGTGGAAAATAAAGACATAGGCTAGCTTGTGCTGTGTTGCAATATGGTTTTAATACTCCGGTTAAGCTTAAGGAGAACTTTTTTGTATCAAGGTTGGGACTGAGAATAATAAAATTTAGCTTCGATCAGATTTTTGGGGGAGGGGATCTCTGCCAACAGGAGCCACAGTTATGCTATGCCATGTCTGACTTTTAAACAGTTTCTTATAGAAGTGCAAAAGACAAGACTACTTTGCTTGTAAACAGTTGATTTCTTTAAAAAAAAAAATAATAATAATGATAATTTATGAAGAAAAAGGCAAAGTCTACATTGCATTTACTCGGAGCACGCTTGAAAAATGCAGGTCGACTTTTCAATACAGGAAAGACAAGCAGTGCGGCTTTCCAGATTTCGCATTTCAGCTTGACAGTTCGTCAGCGTAGCCGAGCAGACAAGATATGACCTTGCTGCCGTGGGTCAAAGGCTCAGAGTCTACGACTGCAAGTAGCACACTGCGTTTTCAAGCGTCTCAGTGAGAACGATCACCATGAATGACAGCAGATAGACTCATTCAGGGCCCTGCGATGAAGTAAGCGTGGAAATCGTCTATCTTTGTCACAGCGGGAGAGGAGGTGGGTAGGTGGGTTGGTGGGGACAAGGGTGGAGGGAGGGGAAGGAGGGGGGAGCAGATAGGGGACAAGGGAGAGGGAGGACAATAAATGGAAATCAGCAAGAAGCACACTGAAGGTTAGGAAAAACACTATATTCTTTATTGAAAAATATTAGTATTTGTGGAATTTGTGTTTTCTTTGTTTGTTTGTAATAATAGTATAAATCCATGCAACAAAAATAAACAACATACACTGAAGGCAAGGCCCACCATGCTCCATATAGGGTTAAAAAGAACAAAAGCGGCATCCAATGAGCAGACGTGTTGGCTACAGCACATGATTTCAGTACAGCAGGGTACATCTTTTCTACAGAAAGATTACATTGGATTTTTCACTAGTCAAATGTAGAAAAAACATAAACAAAAAAATTATGAATCATAAATGTGACCATGCATTGAAAGTACTATTACCAGAACAAAAGGTAAAGAGAAACCACAACCAAACAATAAAGACGTTATTACTAATAGAGGATCTCTTTAGCAGTGCAGGAAAAAATAGGCATCCCTGTGAAATGGATAGCATTTTGGTCTTATGTTAGTGGGGTAAATTGAGAAGTGATGAACCACCAGTGAGCATGTTTTCCTACTTAAACGTTTAGAGCTTTAGATGCCTGTTAAAGGGCAAAACAGGCCCTGACAATTCAGTGTGATTCAAAGCTTGAAATTTGCAAAAAGGGAACAAAAGGATTACACAAAAAAATGGAGACAGTTATGGCAGGTTGTTGTGTGGAGGTGCAGTGTACCTTCAGTCATTTCAAGTGACAGCACCACTGGTTTAAACGTTACGTTTTTAACTGTACAAAATAGCATGAACGTAGTCCCAATTTGCATGCTTTAATTTATTTTTTTAAATTGTGTTGTTTTTTTTTCTTTCAATTGCAGGTCACTTTAATCATGTACATTGCACCTGGTGTGAAGAGAAGAAAAAGATGAGCCAAATTCTGGTGTTCAACAATGCAGTGCAGTATTTGAGATCATGCAAAATGTATCCACTTTACAGGAATTTACAGCATGTTGTCTATCAAGACTGGATGGGAGGTACACAATGACATTCAACTGATCTAGAAAAGAGCTAAAAATGTTTACTCAGTGCTACAGCAATTTGACAGAAAAAAAGACAAAAAAAAGGTGCTCTGTCCTAGGTGTTAGCTATTGTTTTAGTCTGTTTAACATGGAAAGTCTATGGCTGAGTACATCTTGGGAAAGGGGGGGGGGGTGCTTTTTTAATACCAATGTCGTCTTCTGATGGAAAGAGGAAATGAAGAAGGGATTCACAATACAGCTAAATGCAGAGAACAGGCAGAGGCCACGCCACACCACACAGCAGCAGATGATCATTAGCTACACAATGGGGGGGACGACAAAGATCTGATAAATGCAGAATGTAGAGCCAGCCTCCATACTATGAAACAGGGAAATAAGAACAGAAATAAAAGCACAATGAAAATCACTGATGCCACTGTTGTGAAATTAATGTTGCACTGTAGCTTTATCATTGTTTAACTGATACCCCACACTTGATTCTTTTTTTCATTTTTTTTTTTCTTCTTTTTTTGCAATTCGGCAGCTTCAAACAAACAGCTGCTGAATTGCCAATTAGCAAATGAGAGAAAAGGGCGACGGATACACTAATAGCCCGGAATTAAACGCTCCCCGGTCGACTGGCCACGTATCGATTAGCACCCTGGTAAATTGAGAGGGGTAATAATTGTAATAACTACTGAAATCACGGTGGAAAAAAACGACGAGCGTTAGCAGAAGCCGATGATCTTCAAATGACATCATCCGTGCACAGATAAGCTGACTGGCTGGACAGGCTACGTCTATTTTGCGGTATTTTTCTTTACAGCACAAACACGGTAGTTTCGAGGAAACCTTGGATTTTTTTTTTCTTAAAACCCAAATAAAAATGCACCGCACGTTAATAAAGACGCCTGTTTATGTAGAAATGTGTTTCTTTTACTTTCTTTATACGTCAGGCATTTTTGGCTGCACGTCGCGTGCATGCGGAAGCCTTTGTGAGAAATGTTTCAAGAAGTAGTCAGAGCCCAAGAAGCCAGTTAGCTTATCTGTAGCAGCGCTGTTAATTTTTAATTCGCTGTATTTACACCTAGCAAACCTTATAATTCGGAGTCTATTATTAATCTGCGACTGATGCGAATATAAAGCGTTATCACGTTGGCGAGCAATTTGACCGTTAATTTCATGCTAACTAACGGGAGCTAACCCAACGGCGGAGCTCGAGCTAGCTAGCCCAACAGCTGCAGTGAATATTAAGATAAACAGGGCACATGTTTTGGATCGATATGAATATTAATACCGTACCTCTGTTTCTTACTGAGCCGAATACAGGAAGAACCAGATATCCGACATGCACTAACACCATCCTGGGATCCTTATTTTATGATTCCGCTGGGTTATTTGGAGAGATACAGTGGTAGTAGCCCATGCGGATCTACATTCAGGCGGCTGGTTGTTGCTGGCTGGCTTGGCTAAACACTACAGGCGAACCAAACCAAACGACTGTCTGACTCGCCTGGTTGTCGTTGACAAAAGCAGACATGTCATTTGTTGTACGGGGCAAAAGAGGGCGATGTTGCAGCGCTACATGCCAAAGCTGCAGCTATCTCCTGAGTTAACCTATCCAACCTTGCCAAGTTAATCTTTATAGAAACAACGTAAACACATTCACAGGCTTAAAAACGCAAACGGCACATTAAGTAACTTGTAGTCTTGACTTTAAATAATGAAATCCTCACTTACGTACCACTGTTGCTTTGTATTGTATAGCATTAGCCGACTCACTGGGAACATATTTAAAAGAATAGTAGTAGTAAATTATAGAAAATAAACGCATTAGAGGCAAAAAATTCCTGGCTAGATACGCTAAGACCTACATTTCCCATGATTCAAAGCAATCGCTCTTCTTTTTTTTTAAGCATTTACGGACAGTAGGAAATAATCGAAAATATGATTTCCCAGTTTGGAAAAAAGTTACATGACTGTACCCTCAACTCGGGAAATGAACTTAATACGTAAGATAAATAAGTATAAGAATGTTATCACGTGCACTTCATATATACTCACGTATTTGTATTGTACACACATTTAGTTCTTTGTTAATGTAAATATCTAATCAGCCAATCACATTGCAGCAGCTAAGAGCCTTGACATGCTCAAGTTCAAACTGAGCATCACAATGGGGGAGAAAGCGAATGTAAGTGACTTTGAAAGTGGCGTAGTTACTGGTGCCAGATAAGTTGGTCTGAGCATTTCACAAACTGCAGATCTTCTGGGATGCCTTGTTGATTCTAGAGGCAGGAGAACTATGGTCAGACTGCTTTGAATTTATAGGAAGGCAACAGTAACTCACAAAACCTCTATTACAACCAAGTTATGAAGAGCATTTTGGAATGCTAAACATCTCAAAACTTGAAGCTGAAGGGCTACAGTAGCAGAAGACAACACCGGGTGCCATTGGTAATTGCTTAGAACAGGAAACTGAGGCTACGATATGCAAGGTGTCACCAAACTTGGACAGTAGAAGTTCTTCTGATGGCTGTTTTCAATAGGGGCTTCCATTGTACTCAAATGGTCTCCACAGTGACCAGATCTAACTCCAGTAGAACACTTTTGGGATGTGGTAGAACCGGAGATTTCCATCATGGATATGCGTCAGACAAGTTTATGATCATACTAGTATGGACCAAAATCTCTGAGGAATATTTCCAGCACTTTGTTGAAACTTTGTTACGAAGAATTAAGGCAATTCTAAAGGCAAAGGGGGATTCAAACCACTACTAGCCAGGTGTAACCAGTAAAGTGACCAGTGAGAAAAGCGTTTTATTGGCAGTAACCCCAATAACAACTAAAGTAAAGCATTGTCTACTATTATATACTGGGCACTGCTATTATTATTATCGTTTAAAGGCATTAAATTAAAAGAGAGGATTGTCTTCACATGCATCTAAAATATATATGCATATAAATGCACTAAATTCAGAAGAGCAATGAAGCATTTCCGATCTGTTTTGCTAGTTGTGCCTTTCTCTTATTTTTGTATATATTTCTCTTGTTTTGTATATATGCTTCTTGATTGTCTATATTTCTTCTGTTTGCTATTTATACCTGCTGTCTACAATTTATATTTTATTTTGGCACAGTTGGTGTGGAGCCCCCATGACACCCATGACTCAATGACAGTACAGTGCTATTCTATTCTATGAGCCAATTTTGTTGTTTTGGGGATAAGGCTGTTGAGGCTGTTTTGAAGTTACGTTCAAATGTCCAGCTGTTGCAAAAAAGGGCAACAATAATTGAGTGCACAGAAGATCCGTATTTTCTTACTTCTTTTTGCCATTTTCAACACCTTTTCAACACACTGTCTTCACTCATTAGTACAGTTTTATCTCCATCCTTAATCACTCTAAACTGCTGCACATCCTTTCCAGCATTCTCTCTCTGTCCAGCCAATCAAGACATTTTCTCCTTCCTCAAATTCCAGCCTCGCACGTAACTCACTATAAGCCTTTTCCTTTGCCGTACAGCTAGCCTCCTAGTACTCAGTTTCTTCACCCACACTCTGATGAACAGAGCTAAATAATCCACTGTTCTATCATTTAAGTCATGTGGACATATGCACATTGCACTACTCAATTTTGCAATTATAGTTTATATAGTTTCTTAAGACTTTCTGTAATTTTTTTCTTATTTTATGTCTATTAGACATATATAATATATTTTGTATATACCGCCTATATATATAAAAAAAACAACAAAAAAAAAACATGTATTTTCTTTGTATGCAGAGGGCAAAGTGAACCGGAGTCATATTTTTTGTTTGTGTACACAAACTTGGCCAAATAAAGTTTGTGTACACTAACCCTTCTTATTCTGATTCTAGTATCTTAATTTCTTTGCTTATCTCAACTTTTCTTGACTAAAAAAAATAATTCTGGTTTTTCACCGAAAGTTGTTTTGTTTGTTTTAATAATCTATTCCCCGTTAAGTTGGTTTGCACAAAATGAAGTTTTTAATGAACGTGTAATTTCCGTGTCGGAAGGGGGCACCAATGAGCAATACAGTGGGATCCAGCGCCACAGTCGCATAAATAGAAGAAGGGCTCATTCAGCCATTACATTCACTCACAGGCAGGTCGGAGCTGCTAACAGTTGAGGACAGGTCATTAGCAACCCGAGAAAATGCTATCCGTTAGAGTTGCAGCAGCTTTGGCCAGAACGCTGCCTAGAAGGGCTGGTTTCGTAAGTATTTTAATCAAGCAAGTTGCATTAATTAAGGATATTGCAATAAGGTCATTTAATATCAGTGCGAGCATTTATGGGCGTGAAGGGTAACGTTAATGCCGCAGGCCGCTAGCTAACCTGTCACCGGCGTATGAGTGCGTGCGAATGCCCTGCTAATAAGTCCTAGTTAATAATCTATGCTAAAAGTCTCGAAATTTGATGTTTAAACGTGTTTTTTTTTTAAAGCTGCCCTTGTGAAGTGACCGACTTCATCCTGTAGCACTAAATGTAGCACTCAAGCTAATGCTAGCTGTCAGCTAATAGCTCATTCAGCCATGCTTTGAAGGTCAGAAAGACTGACAGCGCAAGTCCTCTCCGCTGCACACACTGGCATTTCCCTCACTACAAGAAGCGCAGTTTTAATATTTATTTAAATGTCTCTTAACTTTCATTTGCGCTCAACTTTTAATTAAGTGCTTGTTATTGATTCTAGGTGTCAAAGACTATTCCGGCCGCCTGTGTTGGGGTCAACCACCTTCACACACACAGACCATGGCTGCAGAAGACAGGTGAGAAAGTCCAAAACAACAGAACAGAAACTTTGTCCTCCACAATGCAGGGCAGCTCTCAAAGCGACTTATTAAAAATAATTAGTCCAGCTATGCAGGAGGAATTGCTGTGTAATCCCTGTGTGCATGTCTAATAACACCTTCGCCTAGAAAAGGCATCATCAGTGTTTGTTGTTTGAGACCCACATTATGCTTCATTGTAATTATGTCATTATAAATTCAAACCATGCATACTTTCTTTCTTTGGTTTTAGATAAAAGCACATTGAGGTGGCAGTTTTATTACATTCTTGGGGAAAGCGTTTCTAATCATTTTAACATCCAGTTTTATTTATTGACATTTCGTAATTTGTATGTCATCTTTCACAGGCACAGCCGAGGTGTCCTCCATCCTGGAGGAGAAGATCCTGGGAGCTGACACCTCTGCAGACCTGGAGGAGACGGGGCGTGTGCTGTCTATTGGTGACGGTATTGCCAGAGTCTATGGACTGAGGAATGTCCAGGCAGAAGAGATGGTGGAATTTTCCTCTGGCCTAAAAGTAGGTCCAGAGGCATGCTTTTAAAGGCTCAAGGTTTCTCTTCAACCTGTACATCTTTAATATATAAAAAGAAATCCCTACATTAAACAGGAGTGGATTGTGGAATTGTCTTGCTGAACCGACAAAATTGTAAAACTAAAAAAATTAACGTTTTCAATTCAGAGATGTTATGTTTCCCCGAGAAACCATATTGAGAACTGCTCACAAGTTGTCCTTATCCTCCAGGGTATGTCTCTGAACTTGGAGCCTGACAACGTTGGTGTTGTGGTGTTCGGTAATGACAAGCTGATCAAGGAGGGTGACATCGTGAAAAGGACCGGTGCCATTGTGGATGTTCCTGTGGGAGAGGAGCTGCTTGGCCGTGTGGTGGATGCTCTGGGAAATGCCATCGATGGGAAGGTTATTAAAAACTTTTTTTTTTTTTTTTTTGTTTTGTGAATTTTTTTTTTTTTGTTTTTTTTTTTTTTTGACCTTTAA
>VURO01050722.1:28734-45219 GCA_015108175.1 Pelvicachromis taeniatus | reverse complement strand
TATATATATATATATATATATATATATATATATATGTGTGTGTGTGTGTGTCTGTGTGTCTATGGGAGCTGAGGCAGCGGAAAATACTGTGGCTCAACACAGTTTAATTGTTTGACTACATAATAAATCAAATGTGTCAGGGGGGATTATTTATACAAGGACCGTGTTAAACAAATACATCACCAGTTTTCTCAACTCTGCATATTTTTGTTATTTTTTTATTCATTTATTTATTTTTTACATGTGCTGCTTGTGCACGAGGTTTGCATTTGTGCTTTCTGCCTGTGCTTTAGTATGATTACACGATGTGACTTGTGGGTCAGTTTTCCACGTGTGACACTGAAACTCGTGAAGAAGAGTGATTCTCGGAGCATCTTTGCGCTCTCTTTGTCACTGATGTGTCTGATTGCCGTGTCAGAGGAAGGGGAAAGGAAAACAAATGAAGACAAATAAGTCATAGGGGCTCTTTAGTACTATATGTGCTATCTCTAAAGCTCAGTGTGAAGACCTGTGCCCACAAAGTTGTTGTAGCTTTCAGTGTGCTCTACAGTTGAGATGCTCCACAAATAAATATACGGTAATCAAGCCCTGCTCTCTCTGCCCGTTGCATGTTTTTTTTTTAACCTAAATTAATAAAACCATGTCAACACTATAAAGCCAGGTCCTTGTGCACACACAGAATAAGCTACAGTGCTACAAGAGCACATAAAAATGTGTTAACCCAGCAAGACACGGTGGACACTAGAACATGCCAAAAGAATTAATCGATTAACTCATACATTGAAATGCATTTAGTTCCCGTTAAATGCAATCATAATCTTTATTAAAAATGCATAAGGATATCTGTAGATGTGCCAAATCAGCATAAAGCAATATGGGCTGACTTAACAAAGGTGTCTGGTAATAGCAGCGCAGGGCTTGTTCATGATGGAGAAAATGGAGATAGAGCTTCCTTTAGCAGCTTTTAAATTGGATGTTAACAACAGCGGGCAGCCAGAGGGAGGGCAGGAGATAAGTGACATGGGATCTAACAGACTGAGGTTAAGGTGTGCTGCGACGATGATCAGTAAGATTTGGCCTTCAAATGAAAGCCGAGTGATGTGAGGAGAGGCAGCCGAGTCCTTTTGTCCGCAGGGCGGGT
Organism: Pelvicachromis taeniatus; assembly: GCA_015108175.1. Lineage (NCBI taxonomy): Eukaryota > Metazoa > Chordata > Actinopteri > Cichliformes > Cichlidae > Pelvicachromis > Pelvicachromis taeniatus. The sequence goes on along the minus strand of VURO01050722.1, from coordinate 44,078 downwards.
TTCTCTGCAACATTTTTGTCTGTTTCAGTTTGTTTCTTTGGTTTGTTGTTGCTATGGTATTATTTTCCCTGCATCTATCCTTCTTATTCTTTTATATCTGTTTGTCTTTCATTTTTTTCCCACTGTTCCTTGCATTTTCTGCCTCCCAACTTCCATCACCTCATCCCTGTCACTGGGTCCAGTGCAGAGCAGAGCAGTGCTGTGCCCCGTGGCCCCGCCTCCTTTTTGGCAGGGTGATGTATGAGTGGCTAGCTTTGACGTCACTTCAGGCCCAACGTCACAGCAACTCAGTGCTCCCAGGCTTGCTCTTTCTGGTGCTTTTTTTCACTGCCTCTCCCTTATGCCTTTTCCTCTGTATCCTCCATTAATCGCCTCTCTTTTTCATCTTTCTCTTTCACTGTATACTCCTCTAACATGGTCACTTTTCTCAATGTTTCGCCTTTTGCAAATTCATTTCTTTATCCTTTTATTTTGCATCACTCTGATTCCTGTTATAGTCTCTCGCTCTCTCTTTGTCCACCCTCTTTATTCTGTTCTCGTCAGAAGCTGCACTCTCTTGATGTGGCTTGCTATTCCTCTCAAAAACATACCATGCACAGTGAGTACATGTTTGATGTAAGCAGAAAGGCTAACAAAGAATTCTAGCTGTCTCGTATGACACACAGGCTCATCCTTATTCAGTTCCACTTATCAAGATAAGCTGAACTCCATAGTCTGTTTCCCACAGCCAGTCCTCCTTAAGACTGTTGTCCTTTTGCCAAATGCCCACTGACTCACCTTTATTTGTGAGAAAAATTGCCTGTGGCTCTGAAGATAAATATAAGAAGAGCAATAAAAAAGTGAATTGTCAGTCATCTTTGACTTCGAGAATAGCTCAGGAAACTTTCATTAGGCTTGACAAGATGGGACGCTGACCCACTTTCTGCTTTTGCTCTCTGTCTTCCTGACTTGTCTCGCTGCTATCACTGCCTGAGGTCAGTCTGTCCACTTTTAGAGTCGGTGCAGTGGTGAGAGGGACGTAAAATGAGATAGACCTCGCTTGAGTAAAAATGAATGAGGACCGCTCTTGTCGACAACTGCGACACGGCTCCTACTGAGCCTGTCCCATGTGCATCGAGCTGAGACAGCTTGGAGCAACTTTGTTACGTGTTTGTTTAAAAAAGAAACATACAGCTGACTTGTCGTGGACTTTTTATTTGCAAAGTGGTGAATATAATTTTGATTATGTAATATTTTTATTCTGTTTTCAGTAATGCGACCAGTACTGGACTGCGATCAACTAAAATGCTTTCCTCTGAGAAAATATTAGAGGTAAAATCCATTCTCTTTATTACGCGCACTGACCCAGTTTCTAAAAAGTTGGAACGTTATGCAAAATGTAAATAAAAGCAGAATGCGATGATTTACAAATCTCATAAAACCAAGTTTATTTACAATAGAACATAGAAAGCAAATTAAATGTTTAAACTGTGACATTTTACTACTTATTGAAAAATATTCGCTCATTTTAAACTTGACGGCAACAGCACGGGCTGTGTTTTTCCACTGTGTAGCTTTTCTTTTAACGACAGTCCATAAGCGGACAGGGACCGAGGAGGATGATGAATGTTAACCTGCATTTGTGGATGGCACAGCGATATTCAAAGACTATTCAATTTTATGTTGAACAACATTGTTCTGAAATTGTTTCACAGTTTGTAGATGCAGTTTTTTCCCACATTGGTGAACCTGTGCCATCTTCACGTCAGTTCAAGCACTTGATGCATTTTCTATGTGCTGTTGTGAATAAAATATGATTTTATGCGATTTGCACGTCATTGCATTCTGCTTTTATTTACTTTTTACACGGTGTTTCCACTTTTTTGGAATAGTGGTTGTTACATCAGGCGATGCGGAAAAGCACGTTCATTATAGAGATGTTGTTTTCTTTGTCTCTAATTTGTCTTCCTCGTTCTTCATCTACTGAAATACTTGGCCGGTGTTGTTATAACACGTTAAAAGTCAGTGATGTGAAAACAATCCACAGGAATTGAAAATTGTGTTGTTTTTTTCCACCCTGCCATGAAATTGCAGCACAAACACACTGTCAGAGGGAATTTGTATTTTTATAGGAAAGTCACTTTGACAAAGCATAAGAAAACATTTATTCAGTGCCAGAGGTTTACAAAAACACAAGTAGAAGCTTTCATTTACTGGACAAAGATTGAATCAGATATTGAGAACAGCAGAAAGGGCATTTTTGTATAGTTGCTTTTGTTTAACAAATTGCTTGCTGGTCTGTTTAGTGATTTATTGGCTATTATTTTTCCTTAATTAATCATTAGTTCTTTGAAATGTCAGCAAATGAGAAAAAGCAAATCTTGATTTTGTCCTGCAGTTCCTCTATTTGCCAGAAGAGACACAACAGCAACAACATAACACATAAAACGGGGAAACCATGGCACTTTTGACAGTTTTGGTGACTCTTGATTGGATGCGTAGGGAACTGGTGCATGCTGAGAGAGAAACACAGTGCAGAGGTGAACTTAAACTAAACTACATGTGGGGGAATTCAGTCCATGGCCAGTTTCTTTTGGTTATAACCTCTTGTTTTGGACTGCTGCGTGTTTACTCACTGGAAACAATTTTTAAAAAGCCAGTGTTTTGAACGTATTTTGCAGGATGTTTTCCTGATCACATCCATAGGGGTGTGTGTGTGTGCTTGTGCGTGCGTGCGTGCGTGTTCGCTTCATGATAATGTACACGTAGGATGGCTGCCTTCCTTCACAGAGAAAGCAATAAGAGCAGTTTAAAAAGCACAACCTTAAATCCTTTTCTCTCTTTTACCGAGAGGAAGATTTGGTTGCTAGGCAACATTAGGACAGAGTTTTCAATTAAGCCACTTTGACTTAGATGGTCTGCAGTGTCACTGGGTCCAAACCATCTTAACTAACAGCAAGTTGGCCCTGCTGCCTGTTTGCTCGGCAGCTTTCTGCAAAGAGATGAAAGACAAAATGAGTACAAAGGGCACTTTTGCACTACTCGTCCAAAAATGGTTCTTAAAAAAAAAACAACCAAAAAACAGGTGATTTCATAAGGAGATGTCATGCAGGCTGATTTTACTCCACTTTGTGACCTGATGGTTAAGAATAATTGTTCTGCTGTTGTCAAAGTTCACTTTGTTTGAGCTTTGTTGAAAAAATTCTTTGTTATCATTTACAGGTCCACAATATCTTTTTAAAAAAAATTATTTTAGAGGTCTGCTAAGATTGTTTTACATGCTTAAGTATAAATAAAACTGAACGGCACATCTTTTTTTCTCTGTCTGAAATATTCTGTCTTTGCCCTTGTCTTGTCAAACCTTTTCTAAGCCTAGTCTGCTCTGATCTATTATTTTAAATGCAATTTACACTTCTGTCTTCCACAATGTCAGTCTTCAGCCTTACTGTTTTTAACGAACTTCATTTTTACTTTTCCTTGTTTTTCTCACTGTTGTAGATATATAAATTCCTGCACTACCTCATAATGTAAGCCCCTTTTTATTTTAACTGTGATGTTTATTGTGGACTGTACTATTTGTTGTATGTTTGAATGCCCTAGGTCAGAATCAGAAGTAGAGAGACTGCAGTTGCTATGCTATACAATGAGCAATGTTTTCATGCAATCGTGTTAGAATTTAAAAAATGTATACCAGCAGGAAATTATTTTTTTTTTAAAACGCAGAATTGAGGTTGTATGAAATTCTCAAAGTTAAGGCACACTTTCCGATTTTTGTCCCTTTAAAACAAGTTGGACTAAACTTTGTACATTAGCTACATTAGCTGCACAAAGTACAGCCTTAATTCCCCAAAAAGTTTGGATGGTGGACAGACTTCCACATTTGACTTACATGGACGTCAGTGTCCCTCTTTAACCCTGTGACAGTTTAGCTAGTAGCGGTATCCTAGAGGAAAGGAGGCACACTGGGTCAAGTGGAGAGAGCACTGAGATTCTCATCCGCTGGGTGTGAAAGGTTTGGTGCATGCTGATGAGCTTTCTGGCCCTCTGTTATAGTTAGCATCCTCTTTCTTTATTTCTCCATCTGTAATAAGCTGTATTATTTTTTGTAACCACACACAAATGCCATCACAGTGATAGACATGTACCACATGTGTCCATAAACCAAAAAAACACACAGGTTTTATACAACATGCCATTTCACAGCATTTTAGAAGCTGTCAGGGACTGGATCTTTGACTCAGTGCTTTGTGTTATTTTGTATTGTTTTCTTATCATTGTATTATGTTTAATTCATGTGCTATTCTTAATTTAAGGGTTTAGTTGAGTTATTCTATTTTTGGATTATTTATTAGATAATGTTAAGTCTTAGTATTATTACTAGTATAGTTTAGGTCTTTTCATATCTCCTCAGTTATGAGTCTCTTCATGTCCTGTTATTCTGTGTCTTTACATGTTGTCTAGCCTGGGTCATGTCTACGTCTTCATGTTTCCTGTTTTATTTTGAAGAGGTCTTGTGTCTCTATGTTCAATGTGTTTTCGTTTCACTTTCCCTGTGGTGTCACAATGTTCTTTTGTGTCAGCTGTGTCTCCGTGTGTTTCCACTTCCCCTAATTTCCTCCTGTGTTTTTTTGTCTGTGTTGTCATTCAGTCTTTGTCAGGATGTCTGTTCTACTCGCTTCCCTTCAAGTCATGTACCTCTCATCATAGTTGTTAGTTTCACAGTCTGTACTCAGCATGTCACAGTTATTAGTTTAGTTTAGTTTCGCCCAAGTTGATCTTGCCTTGTACTTTGTTTCTCCTGTATCAGCCAATAAAGGCTCACTTTTGTTTAACCTCAAGTTCTGTTCTCCCCGTGTGTCCGCATCTAAAACGCACCGGCTGCTCAGCCGTGATAGTAGCATGTAAAGGTCAAAATGGATGCTACAATGCTACAAGCCTGACTGCTCATCACTGCCTTTACTACCTGTTGAAGTTCAGGCTCGAGGTCCTGGGCTGGGGTTGGCACTCAGCTTTAACATCATTTTGGGTTCTTGGCTAGCTTATGGCTCAATGTGCAGACGCTTACAAAGAGCTAAATTTGCGCTAGCAGTGTAATGCAGTTATTTCTGGCTTGGGGGCAGTTTGTACCATTGTGCTCTTGTCTTTTTGTGCAATAAAAATAAGACTGCCCCACTAAAATCAGTAGCACAAGTGCACACAAAGAATATAAAAAATGTTTGTTTGAACCTTTGTAATGCAAGTGACAGCATAATTGTAAAGGTAATGTAATTACTGATGTTAGTGCAGTAGCGTGGTATGCTACTGCATTACTGAAAAATGTAATGTGATCAAATGGAATGTGTTGCTGCCAACACTGCAAATGATAAATCACATTGTAAACATTGTATCACATTGTATTTCTAAATAAATGGGTTGGCTTAGGTTAGATGCTGTGTGTAGTCTTCAATCACTTTGCTTCTCCTGAAGAAACACAGAGCTACCCGCCTGTATGTCATTTTTTCATATGGAACAAATGTGGCAAGCTGAAGAAGAAGAATGCAGTTTATAAATTACAGATTATTTTGAGTAACAACACCAGGCATAAAAAAAATTCTAGATTTTTAGAATGAAGCAAAAGTTAAATTCTTCACTACAGACAATGAGGTTACAACTGGATTTGGATTAAACCAAACAAAAACTGTTTTCTGCCATTTTAAAATCTGTTCTGGAGCAACCTGTTTTACCAGTCACCCTAAATTTCCTGATAGAATATTTAGAAAAAGTGGTAAGGGGTCCTAGATTTTCCATTATTTTAGACATAATCCTGTCCAGGGCAAAAACAGGGATTCAGGGATGGAATTTTTTCTGGTTATCAAACCTAAGAAAATGTCATGAAGACAGTGATAAACCACCAGTCACCAAGCCAACTCTGCTTTCTAAAGATCCCTTCAGTCTTTAGGAGTAGTTTACATTTTCATTCAGAGCTAAAGTTGAGCGAAGCCTCTCTAAAGCTCTCACAGGTTTTCTGAGGGCAATATGGCCACCTACTTGAGAGAAGATGTAATCATCATCAACTTGAACCAGCAGTGCTGTGCTGAGATTTCAGAAAAACTGCTGGCTCTCTAATAGACCGAGGACCACGAGTCTGTCAGGCTCGGAGTCTCCTAATGAAGTTGTTAGCAAATGCTTGTTTATTTACACACCCCAACACGACAGAGGAACATTTGGATCCATATGGAGTTGTGTTTGTGGTGATCCAAATGAGTGGAAATTCTTCACAGCCCCATTCAGATTCAACCAGCTCTTGATGAAAACATCCGGGTATCAAGTTGCTAAAAGCTAAAAATGGCTATCTGCTGCTGCCTAATGAGAGCTCTATGGCTAATGATGCAGCACTTCTCTGTGGATTCTTTGCTATGCGCGAACCAGCTCGAGTTAATAAAACATATTAACTCGAGCTGGTTTAGGCATAGCCTTGTCCATGCTATCAGACTTGTTACCTTGTTGTCAACATAGCTACAAAGCAACTAAATACAAAGGACTAAATGACCAAAAATATGACTAGAGTTCAGATAAATATATAGTGTAGTGTGTGTTTTTATATACACCTTCCTGTGTATTAAGGCCAAAAGAAAAATAAATGTGGACTTTTGACTTGGAGCAAACAAAAAGCCTAATACAGCTGGGGGAATGCTAGCTGCGTTAAAGGCTTCGTAGGTGTTATGATCACCTGTAAAGTACTTTGAGAAAATACACCCATGTTTAGGGCTTATGGCACATTGCACTGTGTTGAGTGGGACTAGATTATTGGTGTTTGCATTCAGGTGCGATAAGCTTCTTCTTGTTTGTTGTTGCTGCTGCCGCTGCGTTAAGCCAACATTTCTCTCTCTGCCTTTGAATCGTCCTGCTGTCATGTGTCTATGTAGATTCAAGAGAAATATAGAGCGCTTCAGGAAATTTACTGTAGCTGGCCACGTGCCAAAACACACCACCCCCTACCCTCACATATTAATGATGAGCAATAGTGTCATCCCCAGAGTGCGGTGTCTTCATGTGCCCCCATGTGAAAATTGCCACCCCCTGCCTTAGTGCTGATACTCATGGGAAGAATAGAAATAATCAGTAAGCTCACCCACTCACTCTCCTCGAGAAAGGAAACTTGTTATTCTTTGCTAGACTCTTGCTCTTTCCTTCCTTTTTTCCCGTTTCTTTTCTTTTTTTTGTTTTTTTAAAGAAAGGAAAAAACTTCCATTGTTATGTCTATTCTCTCTCTCTGCATCAGTTGTTACAATTGTCAGTGTACAGTATATTTAAATTTGTCCTCTTTGTTTCTTTCTCTTCTCTTCTTTTTTTTTTTTTAACGTCCTGCTCTTATTTGCTCAGCTGGTCACATAATATCCACCTCCTCTCTGCTGATTCACATTCTGTATACTTGAATTCATGACCCCACATTTCCATTTTCTCGCTGTCAATCTGTCTGTGTCTGTTCCTTACTGTAGTTCTGTTTTGTGTTGATTCTGTATATTTATTGCTCTCGTCTTATATAACTATTTCTACAGAACTGCAGTCATCTATTGTACGTGGCTTACCGTTTCCTGAATTACAGTTACAGCGTGTACATACTGAGAGCGTACGGTTAAAATGAAATGCTCCTTAGTGAAATTGATCCCTCTGCTTTTTAGCTGTAGTGCACATAATGAGCTAATGTTTTGAATAAAATGAAATATGTGTAAGGAGGTAGTCTTGAACTGTACAGATTTTTGTTGGAGGGGAGGAATTATGCTGAATCTCTGTTAGTAGACCATAAAATTTACATCACTGTGGCTGTTTCATTTTCCTTCCTATCAATTACCCAGGAACAGATGTCATGACATTTACATCAGGTGTCGTGACCCTCGAGCCTTCGAGGCACTTGTTCTTTTTTGTCATTTTTTTTTCCTTCTCTCATGCAGTCACAGAACATACAGGCTTTCTCTGCACTAACAGAAACATGCACTGTTGGTTTGATGATTTCTTTGGTGGAACTGTACCTTCCTTGACTGAGAGCCTTTCAGGTTTGGGCGTCCTGGCGTGGAGTGTTACTGTCAGCATGAGAGTGGAGCAGCTGTCATCCAGCTACAGTTTCTCATCAATGAGGTAGGTTACAAAAACAGAGAAATTACTTCATTTGTACTTGTAGTTACTTTTAGTACACAGCACTCTTGATCACTGATTGTAGCTACTAGGCTGATTTTGCTATTTACAAAAACTTGCTGTTTAGAGTCTTGAAATTTGGCAATCAACGGCCATGTCACGATTTTACTCCAACGGCGTTTATTTCGTCGTTGATCTTATCAGGTAACATTGAGCTTGAAAGTTTATTGTGCCGTATTGATTAAAAAAATAACATAACATGAAGTTGTTTTACATCTTGTGGCAGTTGGCTTGTTCCTTTTAATAACACAATCACTGCACAACTTACCCAAACATTATTCTGCACCAAACAAACCCCTCTTATGTAATTGCATTGACAGTGTGTTTCAGATCATTGGCATGCTGAAATTTGAAGCAGCTGCCAGTAAGATGCATATGGTATTGTATGATGGATCAAAATCTGATGGCACTTTTCTGATCATTTTTCAGGCCTCCAACTTGTTCTTGTCCAGTTTGCTCAAATCACTGCACGGCATATGACATGTCAACAGTTCTTTGATTAAAAATACTATTTATGCCTGACTAACTGTATTATCATAGCTTTTTTTTTTTTTTAAAGAAATCAGAAATTATGTTTTTGCTTTCAGAGTTGTGTGTCAGCCTGGACTGAAAGTGACAAGCAAAATATAAAGAAATGAGGGAGCAGCTCAAGAGTTTTGCACAGTACTGTACAAGCCACACTAAAAACTCCTTTTTCGAGCGTCGATTGACACCCAGACAAAAACATTTTTGAATACATTTTCAGATTTTTATCACTTATGACCAGCGCGGTATTTTAAACTTAGTAATTTGTGTCCGGTATGTGCGCCTGTGTGTGTTAGCATCGGTGTAGCTGTGACTCAGCAGCTCAAACAAACCCTTAGGAAGATCGAGATGATTTTTTTGTGCCTCCCACACACACACACAGACATACACTCATATACATCTTATGAATCATCATCGTTACCTGGGAGAAAGCTGCCTGATTTAAACTCATTTCCCTGAGTTTCTAGGGAATGCAGTCTGACTAATACATGTCATGCTCGCAGGCTAAATGTGCAGTCTGTAGACGTGCTTGTGGAAGCTTCAGTAGTATGTAGTTAATGACACTACCCATGTTTGTGTGAATGTTTTTCCTTTGTCACCTTCAATAAATGAAACTCGATGTCTCTGTTATTAAAGGGGGCACTGGTGAGCGCTTTGGCAGATGACAGTGTCCACCTTTGGAACCTGAGACAGAAGAGACCAGCCATCCTCCACTCCCTCAAGTTCAACAGAGAGAGGTAGGTGGGTCACACATAACAGCTGCAGCTGGTCAGAAAGACCGCATACTAAATGGAGTCCACTTTCTTTCTGGTTTTTCTCTCAGTTATTCCTCTACATGCTCAGTTAGACCCCACACTTGGTCTGGTGCAACATGAACCGTGATTTTCTCAGTAGGGTTAGTGTCACAGTTTGCCGCCTGTGTCAGCTGTTAGTTTTTGCAGTCATACAGTATGCAAACAGATGGTATTTCATTTGGCACATTTGTCTGTGCACTTGCAAAACTGTGCACAGTGCACTGGAAGTGACAGAGAATCTGATGCTCTCGTTTTCTCTCTCTGTTGGTCTCTAACTAAACACTTGGTATTTGGGTCACTTGCTTTGCCTTTGAGGTTTTTCCCATCACTGGGGCACAGGTGTGAAACCTACCCAAACACCTGAAGGTTTGTACCAGTTTAAACCACGCAGACACACAAACATGTCATAGATAAAAACAGTAAGTAATATGAGTGATATTTTTTTTAAGTAGTTGGATCAGGTATGGTGATGCAAACCTTTTCTTCACTGGACAAAACTACTCTATTGTTACCCTGAAGAAAAAAAGCAGTCTATACATATGCATTATTAGCAATATGTATTGCTAGAAAACCACTTCCTAACATTAGATTGTGATGTAAATCTCTGAAGAATCAACACTGTTTTTTGTCTGTAATTGGTGCATTATTATGATGATAAAGGTGCCAGGATGGACATCTTCTAAGGGTTGCATTTAAAGAAAAGAGGGAGGGGCAAATACTGTCTGGATACTGCATTTTCTTTAGATGCAGTTTAAGTTCTGAGACACAAGTACAGAATCACCTCACCTCCAGGAAGTTAGTGTACACCCATCAGAGCCGATCATATCACTGGCCTGCGATCTGTCACTGTGGAAAGCGGTGAAAGGGTTAAACCTCAGAACAAATGATCTGAGATGGCGATGATGTGATGGACAGGTGGCCAGCAGCAGCTTTTAGGGCGGATTGTGTTCTTGTGGAGGCGCTTGACTGCCTCTGACATTTAGTAAACATTGCCGTCCAGCGTAATGACCTCAAGACACAGCATCAAAGAAGAGCAGAGTCACTGCATCTTAAGAGATGTCAAGACGGGAAAGAGAAGCTGCAAAGTCACTTGACACGTTTGAAATGCAAAAATCAGAGAAGACCGTTAAAGCGTTAAAGACCAAGAACTAGAACTAGAGATTAACAAAGGTTACAATGAAGGAACTGGAGAATGGAGCATCCAATCCATTCATTCATGTTATCAGCCCTTTAATAAAGATCAGTATTGTCATTCAATCCAAATTCATACATAACACGTAACAAGTTGGAGAAAATTCAGATAACTGAGCTTCATGAAAAAGTCTTTCCAGTCTGTCTCATTGTGAAAGTCAGACTGGTTGTCTTTTCTGCCCTTCACAGGCACAGTCTCCAGGTTTGAATTTCCTTTTTATTTGCTCTGTGTATCCACAATATAAGTGTGAATCTTTTCTCAGGTGTGAATAGATTTATTTTTTACTTTCTGAAGACATACAACTCAGCTGAGGTAACCTAAAAAATGTTAAATGCCTCTAGGTGTTCATGATGCTAAAGCCCTGCGGCAGACTGCCGACCTGTTCAGGACGTACATACCTCTCAGCCTGTGACACTAGGATAGGCTTCAACTGCACCGTGACCCTGAATTAAATGAACAGAAGAAAATGATTGGTTGAAGGTGTTACAGCTGTCTGCTGTGTCAGCATCTTTCACCCCCAACTATTTGGGGCCCCTCCCTGAGCCTGGTTCTGCTGGAGGTTTCTTCCTGTTAAAAGCAAGTTTTTCCTTCCCACTATCACCTTGTTCATCGGGGGTTATCTGCATGTTGGGGGTTTTCTCATATTATTGTAGGCTTTATTTTACTTTCTGTTATTGTGATTTGGTGCTATAAAAATAAAATTGAATAGAATTGAATCAGCTGTCTGTAGCCGGATTATAACTCATCGAAGTTATACTGTAGATAAAAAAATTGATGTTTCACTATAAACAAGTCATAATACTATAGTAGCCTTAGCGTAGTTGTGTACATTATAGACCCATAGTAATATGCATCAGTTGATTTGGGCTTACTTATAAAATGCCACATAAGGTGAAGGTGATAAGGCTTTTGGATGAATGCTGAGCTGGCTTCTTTGGACTCTGAAGAGGACTAAACATGCAATAACAGGTGTGTAGAAGCTAATGCGTTTATACTTTAACAGTATTAGCTTACTATTAAATGCTGATAACTCCCACAGGTATTTTTTCTAAAACAACTGATCTTCTGATTGATTTAGATTTTGTTGGACCACTTGCTCCGTCAGCTTTTCTGTCAGACCTTTAAAAAGAAGCTACAGATATCTGTAATCCCTGCTTTGTTTATGTTTTTTTTATTTTTTTATGTGTGCACCCTGATCATACTTTCTGTAGCTGTCAAAAGAAAGAAATACCACGAGGTCACGTTTCCCAATAGATATCACACCTTGAAGTGTCATCTGAAGTTAAGAATGACTGTTCTAGTAAAGCCAGAAAACTGTCCAATATTTGTAACGCCAACATGATGGTCACCCGCTGCAATTCAATCCCATCTCTTTTTTCTTCTTGGCCTCTATGACTCTTTGTTCAAAGCTTGACTTGAACTTGCCAGAGGACAAAGCAGCTGTGAACTCCATCAAGAAAAGTACTGACTCACCCATCCAGAACTGTGACAGCAGCTTCTTAACAGGGTGAAAAATACTCTGCCATAATAATAATAATAATAATAATAATAATAATAATAATAATAATAGGTTAATTGAAAACTCTAAATTGCCCATAGGTGTGAATGCGAGAGTGACTGTGAGTGCGACTGGTTGTCTGTCTATGTGTGTTAGCCCTGCGACAGACTGGCGACCTGTCCAGGGTGTATCCTGCCTCTCGCCCTAAGACAGCTGGGAAAGGCTCCAGCGCCCCCCACTACCCTGAAAAGGATAAGCGGTTGCGAATGGATGGATGGATGGAATTTTATTTATCAAAATGTTCTTATTGGTGTATGTCGAACGATTTCTAAATAGCGTGTATTTGGGTTTTCTTAAATTCACTGATAATAATAAACACAGACAATATATACACAGAGGATAATGAGGGAGCAGGCCACAGGTGTGAACACAGCTGACACTAATCAAGACAAATGAGACATGGGAAGCAAGCTAGAGACTATCAAAGTAAAGCAGGAAGTAACACAACACAGGGACCAGGAAGACGTGACCGGGGAGACTGAAGGAATAACAAAGCACAACGATGAGACAAGCACAGACATGAACAGACCAGAAATCAAGAACTATGAATACAACCTTGACTCCCAGCAAAGGCATCTAAATATTGTTTTACTCACCAGTGTGATATTGAAGGCACCCTGACATTTATATAATTTCAGCCAAATGACGGGAAATTGCATTTTGTGTTTTATTGTCTAATTATTTTTTAATGGGATTATCTCATTTTGTCCTGGTATGACTCTGTACAATTGTAAAAACAGTTTAATGATCACTTACATTATTTGGATTTTACTTCTCGTATTCTATTGACTTCTATTGATCCGTCATGTCCGGTTGTTTCCACAGCTTTCCCAGACATATAGTTGAGACACTTTTTTACCTCCTCCACTTCCTCTTCTATGACCGCAATGACGTGCACCAGGGAGACCAACTAAATGTCAGTTAGCTGGTTACTGTGACCATGATGACAGTTGTACTGTTATTCATACTGGCTAGGTAAAAGAAACAGATTTATCTGTGCATACAGTTTATGAATGCAGATTACTAAACATCCAAAAATGGTCACTTCCTGCTCAGAAAAAAAAAATCAATAGATAAAGAAAGAAAAGTGGCGTGTTGAGAACCACACGGTGACACCAGGGTGACTACATCCATCTTCTACATCCAGCCTATGATACATATACGTGGCGAGGTGAGAGTAAAGTACCCAAGACGTAATCGGAAGATAAGATAGCAGTTAAATAAATGTACTTCCTCTTCGCTCTAAACTCAGACTGTTTACATGCATGCAACAAAAGCTTGCTGAAATGTGACTAATTATAATGATTTCAGGATTCATCACCTGCCCTGCCAACCTGCTGCGAAGACTCAGCGCTCCCCCTGTAGTTTGGGTAGTCAGCGTTAATCACTAATGCTCTTTTAACGACAGCAATTTACACGTATTATGTAAATTAGAGTAATTACTAAGTGGTTAGCTTTATTCCTAATAGCTGTCAGGCTTCATGCCATGCTAATGACTGTTAAGCGCTGCAAGGATCCTGACGGGGTAAATACAGCACTCTCTCCACGACGTCTTGGATCAATAGCAGCAGAGCAGCAGGGATGACAAAATGAATCTATGCATAGTAAGGAGAAACAGATTATTGGTGTGTCTTGCCTCCTACAAAGGCTTTAGATTGGAGAAGATCAGACACAGGAGTGAGGATTAAATTACCAAAGACATAAGGCGCTTTCATCAAAGGTCCTTCTGATGTGAGTTTGGGATTGTGTGTGTGTGTGTGTGTCTTTAGATGGGGTGGTAGCAGATCCTGTGACGCACATAACTCAAACAGAAACAATATAACAGGCATCTCGTGGCCACCTAAATGGGCCAAGTCTGGTGATGGATCGGTTGTACCACAGGTGGGCGATGACTCAAGGGTTCGAAGGACTTAATTACCTTGTGGTGGTGCCTGTGCTGACTACATGTTGCAGCGGTTATTCACTCTGCAGCTCTGTTAATGCTGATTTCTCTAGTTTTTAGAGAGCCGCTTTGACAATATGATGATGAAGCGAATACAGCAGATTGTTTGCTCGCCAGAATAAATGAGCTTTCATGAGCCGGGAGATTTTTAGTGTCACGGCTTTGGTAATTATTCCCTGTGGAATATTTTGTTTGTTTTGCTTTTATTTTTTTGGAATTTTTTTTTTTTCAGTTTGTATTTAAAGTCTAGGCTGATGTATTATTAACCAAAGAGAAATACATGAGCAATTTTACTATAATTAAAACGAAGAGAACGTTTTTCTCTGTAGAATTACTGTCAGGGTCCTGGGTCTCATGACCCAGCGTTTTCTGTTTATTGTATTTTGTTCTGTTCAGTCACCAAGTAGCCCTCATGTGCCTGTGTTCCCGCTGTAAGGTCCCCGTGTGAAGCTCGTGTCCATGTGTCTGTATCTTCTCTGTGCTTTTGTGTTTCCTGTTTTATTTTGAAGGTCTTTGTCTCTTGTCAGTGTTTTCAGTTTTGCTTTCCTTGTGCTCGTCAACCCTGATGTGTCCCGGCTGTGTTCACCTCCTGCCTCTCGTTCCCCCTCGTTATGTCCTGTGTATTTAAGTCCTGTGCGTTTTGTGCTCCCTGTCGCGTCGTTAAAGTCTCTACCCTGCGTTGTGTGCTTCCCTGAGTCTTCTGGTGGTTTCCCTGTGGATTATTTTTTGGATGCTATGGTTCCTTGGTGTTTGTTTTTCGTGTCAGCTAATAAAGCTGTTTTTTGAGTTTCTACACGGGAGTCCTGCAAGTCTGCCTTTTGGGTCCTTTCCTCATTCCTGCTTGCACACAGCCAGCGTGATCATGACAATTACATTTTCATAACAACTTGCAGTCTGTATATTGAATAATTAAATTCAAAAATTAGGTCACATTATTAATGCTATTTATGTCATGATCTAGCTGGCTGTGTGCAGACAGGAACGAGGAAAAAAGGACCCAAAAGCAGACCCTCGAAACCAGGAGCAGAACTCAAAAAAACAGCTTTAATGCTGGTCAAAAGGCAGAACAAAAAATAATCCAGAGCATGAAGAAAAACAGCCACAAGGGAACACACAGCACAGGGTAGAGACGTTAACGACGCGACAGGGAGCACAGAAAACACAGGACTTAAATACACAGGA
>VURO01050722.1:8878-25119 GCA_015108175.1 Pelvicachromis taeniatus | reverse complement strand
GCGACTGGTTGTCTGTCTATGTGTGTTAGCCCTGCGACAGACTGGCGACCTGTCCAGGGTGTATCCTGCCTCTCGCCCTAAGACAGCTGGGAAAGGCTCCAGTGCCCCCCGCGACCCTGAAAAGGATAAGCGGCTGAGAATGGATGGATGGATAATAATAATAATAATAATAGTGGACTGTGTCGGGTGTTAGATGAAAACAGATAGCTATGGAGTTCTACACAAGCTCATAGTAAAGTTAAGACAACATTCAAAACAAATATTATGACAGCTTGTGGTTGTAGATGGACTTAACTTGGCGTAATGAACAAAATTCCTTTGCTGCTGCACTTCACTGCAGTCAGTGGTTATTGCTTAATCTCTTGGTGATGACAAATCTGTGACACCTCTGGAAAGTTCCGGCGTTTACCACAAAGCCACAAATTGTTTCTTTCTTTTCGTGATTATCGAAACGCGATAAAACGCGTTAATTAATGAGGGCGATAGAGGTGCCAGTAGACAGATTATTTAACTTTGGAGAGAGCTGGGCTTGCTGTTTCTTCCTGCTAAGCTAAATGCCTCTTGGCTCAGGCTCTGTACTTAATGCACAGACATGAGGGTGCTATTGATTTAGCTAGCTGCAGTATCTCTCAGTAAGAAAGCAATTACTGCAAATGTGTCGCCCAAAATGTTGCACTATTCCTTTAATGGATGTTTTGGTTTTGGACGGCACTCGCTTTCGACAGCTTTCTCACCAGCAGTCTTTATGACTGCTATCTTTAAAATGGCAACTTCACTTTTGCTATTGATAATGCTGTAAAATGTGGAGAAGCTAAAGAAAGCAAACTATATTTGGTGATTAATGGCTAAAAGACGTAGTTTGGATAGTAGGCATGCCAGGAAATTCTGCTAGTCGGAGTCAGAGTGCAGGCTCCGCCATGATATACGGTGGAGCAGATGCGATGATGGCAACCTAGAAATATAACTGTTGCCACCACAGCCCACTTCCTATCATCTTTAGGCCCGTTCAAGTGCTCTAAACAGATCTTTCATTCCTCTCTAATTGAGCCCTGATCAGAATTTGAGTTGATGATTGAAAGCAGTGTTGCAGAAAGCCCCTCGAGCATTAGTATCCATACACATTAGGCAACAGGGACCGGAGGAGATGAGAGAAAGGAAGAGAGGATGAGCTGAGACAGACTGGGCCTCAGCCAGAGAGCAGTGAGTCAGTCTGTGGGAAGGAGTGTGGGGGGAAAAGAAATCCTGCCGAGTCATTCTGGCGTAGGATGCTCTCGTCACCTCCTGGCCTCACAGGAATGCATTGCAGATGTGGATGTTATCATCAAAATACGGTGATATGATAGGAGATGATGGTGGGAGAGGGGGAGCGTGTGCTTGCAAAAACAGTGACACCTAATATTTTACATTCTCCTTGGTAAGATTAAGGAAAGTCTGTTTTATAAATACTACTTCATTGTATTCCTCATATACTTCGGTGAAGCTGTCTGACAGTCAGTCAGGGTGACTTAATAATAAGTCTAAAGTCACAGCCTGCCGTCACAGATCTTTTTTTGTACTTAGGAGTTTGTTGACATTGGGAGTGTGTCAATCAAATGTCTTAAAAATGCTTGAAAATGAATTATTCAGTTGAGCAGACTTTGCTCAGAGATATTTGGCTGATTAAGGCTGCTGCAGGGCTGATGATTTCGATTTAATTCCCTCCACAGTTTTCTCTCCAGCTTCTAGCCTTGCACACATACTTTTTCACCTTCGCATGTTTCAATGTATGTGCACGTCTTCGAGCATGTGTATACACACGTCTGTTAGATTGGCACCTTAGATTAACATCCCCCAACCACCTTGGAGCATTAGAAGCTTTCTTTCTCATAGATAATTTGTCCCATGTTTGAAGACTATTCAACTGTTACACGACTTTTTTTTTGGCTGCCGTAACTGCTTGACAATGGTGATGTCATTTTTATGGTGATTTTTTTTTGTTCACTGTCTGTGTCTGAATCACTCTAATCCAAATAATCCAATTTAATCCAATTAATACCAAAGAAATCCCAACTACTGTAAAATTTCAGACTTTAAGTAGCTTTTGAAAGAGAATATCGGCAAGAAAAGCATTGAGTAAAATGAAACAATGATTAACTTTGTCTTCATCCTCTCCTCACATTGTTGCACGCAGCTTTATATACTCTTATTTACAGATCAAACATATTTATATACAATATACATTTACATTCATGATCATCCCTGTTAACATATACTCATATATTGACATATTGCATTATCCTGCTGGAAGCATCCATCAGAAGATGGATAACACTCGAGTAGGCTGTGGTGTTTAAATGATGCTCACTTGGTACTAAGATACTAAAATATCCCTCACACCATAACACCACCAACAGCAGCCTGACCCGTTGATATAAGGCAGGATGGATCCATGCTTTCATGTTGATTACCCTCTCACCATCAGACCAGGCAACGTTTTTCCAGTCTTCTTTTATCAGACTAGATTAGTGCAGGCGAACTAATCAAACACCTAGTGTGGTCTTCTGCTGTTGTAACCCATCTGCTGCTGTTTTGATTCTATGTATTATGTTTTCTTCTTTATACACTGGCTGTAACAAGTGGTTATTTGAATTACTGTTGCCCTCCTATTCTGCTAAAACGGTGTCTTTGGACCATTTTCACCCAGAAAACTGCTGCTCAGTGCATATTTTTTCTTGTTCCTTTTATCATTCTCTGCAAACCTTAGATGTTTATGCAGCGAAAAATTCACCACGTTGACTATCTGCATTTCAAAATGTCTTAAATTGCTGCCATGTGATCAGTTGATAAGGTATCTGCGTTAAGGAGCAGTTGAAAAAGTGTAATCAATGAAGTGGCCAGTGCAATTTGCAAACATGAAGGTGTATTAGTATAAAACCAGGCAGGACAGCAGTGACAGCTTCACTGGACCCACATTTGTTTCATATTACTGTCTATTTAGCCATTTTGCACCCTGTGGTCGGTGCTGAAGGCTAGCATGTTAAAATGTTGCTCAGAAAAAAGGAAAGTGTCACAAGATCAAGGCAGCGTAGATCAAAGTATTGTAACTGGTGATTTCTAATTACAGGCGGGAACAGATTACTGGATGATCCTCATTGATAGGAACACCACATAAAACCAGGCATTATAAAAGATGACTTTCTGGAGTCTCCCCTCTCTACAATTAATTCACAGTGAACCGTACTGTCATACGTCTAGCTCACATTGCAGTTAGTGTCAGAGTTGTGCTGTGCAGCAGGTGTCTGTCATTTCTGAGGCAGTGCGCTTGGCTCTGAGCCTGCAACCAGCAGCTGTGTCGTGACCACTTGAAGCTGGAGGTTTCACCAGGAGTCGCGTGCATGCACAAGTGTGAACACAGTGACACACATAAAGACAACTGCACAAACAACTGAGTGCGTGTTTGCACACACGCAAACACACAGAGAGAAATGGACACACACACAGTAACACAGTAACAAACTGCAAGGATAATTTGTATAATTATGCTTCTCAGTTGGCCCTTATATTCTGGCAGTTGACTTGTATATGCTCACAGATCAAACCTCTTTATACACAACATACATTTGCACACAATACATGTGCAATTACATTAATTCATATCAACAGCTGGGGAGCACGTATTAACCACACACACGAACACCCATTCGCACACACATATACAGACAGACAGAAAGCATAAATGCAGTAACAACTGCAAACAATATGTTTGCATTTTACAAAATCATCTCTCATGAAATCGACGCATGCTCACGTGCAAGCCTGCATATTCATAGGCGAGGCACATCTGCTTGTGCAGTCGACCGTCTGCTGGATAAAAGGATCCCACAAGTTATCATGAATATCCGTGTTGCTGTTACGTTTTCTCTGGTTAAGTGCGTCTGTACAAACATGTGCATCTCTGTGATAATCTGTCCACACGCGAGGAAGCCAGCTTATGCTCTTGCATAGCTCTGCCTTCTAAAAATCATGTTCATATGCAACTAACAACACTTCTGTTAGTGGGTTCTTTTTTCATAAGAAATTTGGAAGTGTATATAACAGTATTGTTGAAGAAAGACTTATATGAAAACTGCTGAGATTAGTGAACACATGAAGTAAACTCAACAACCATTAAGCCACATCATGTTCCTGCTTTGTGTAGGTGTATCTTACACATGGACATGAAAAAGCTGGCTTACATTAATGGTTTGAAGATTTCAAGAGGTCAGTCACTGCAAAGTACTTTTACGGGGTGGTTGTAGCTCAAGTGGTAGAGCAGGTCAGCGGCTGATTGGAAGGTTAGTGGTTCAATCCCTACCTCCCCTTGGATATTTGGCATGCTGGGCAAGATGTTAATGTGAATGTTAGCTAGAAAGCACTAAATTGATTGGGTGAATGAGGCATAGTTATATAATGTGCTCTGGGAGAGTAGAAAAGCGCTGTATAAGACTATTTACTTTGCACAATATGTTTAATACTTTGATTTTGTCATTAAAGCATTAAAGATTAAAGTACGGCCCTTCCACTTTATAATAGTACAGGACTGTGTAAAGGTCTTGAGCCACCCCTCACTTCTGTATATTTTGCTTCTCAGGAGCCAGGCATTCTTTAGTTTGTAAAATGTCCTTGAGCAACAGCTCTCCAGGCTTTGTGAATCTTTGTGAGTTATGAACCATTCAAGCACAAAAGAGTCATCTAGCCCAAGGGATGAACCAGTGTTATGTCTACACATAACAGATAACCAATTTTTAACTGTAGAAACAATGTTACTACCATTTTTGTTGCAAAAGCACAAATTTGTTCCATTTCTTCAGCTGAATTTTCCTAAAATGCTAAACATAATACATTTTTACAGGCAAAAAATGTAATTTTTGCAAAAACATTGTGATTCCCAAAAATCTATTAGCTTGAAACCTGGTTTATCTAGGCGTAATGTGTGTGTCTCTAAAGAATTTGAGGAAATTTGAAAGTGGCAAGGCTAAAAAAAAACAACTGTACACCAGATGAATGGCATTTGAAAAAAATCACATCCTTGGGTCCTGACACAGGATCTGTTTTAGGTCTTTGCAGGTTGATTCATCTGCTGTTCATCTGAAAGCTCATCAAAAATGATCTCAGTGGAAGGGTGATTGTCAAGAAAGGAAAAAGAGACAAAATGCCAAATTACACAAGATCTGGACTGAAAATCAGTGGCAATCCATGAAAGTTGTGCTTCTAATCATCAACAGTATGGAGCGGTTAACAAGAGAGGTACAACAATGAATGTCTACAAGCATCTGTAAAACATGGTGGAGGCTCTGTCATGGTTTAGGGTGAATTTCTGCCAGTGGTGGTGGGGGTATACTCAAAATATGATGAAATAAAAAACACCAAAAAGTACCATCAGATTTTGATTCACCATGCAATACCACGTGGAAATCACTGGATTGGCAACAGTTTAATTTGTCAGCATAACAGTGATCCCAAACACATTTTGAACATTAAGAGCAGAACAAAAAGCAGTCAGCATCCAAAGAAGAATTTTAAATGTTCTTCAAGCAGCCTACAGAACTACTCCTCAAGACTACTTAAAGAAATCGATCAAAAAAGTTCAGGCTCTGTTGAAGACAAAATATGAGTTAAATGTTGTTTAAAGTGTCTGTTTGCATGTGTTATTTTGGATGCTATGGTATGTGCTATAGCCTGCTGCCTCTCCAATGTGAATCTATTTTTTTTTTGTCAAAGCAGAGCATGGAGGCAGAGAGGGGAAGTGCGTGTATTATAGTAAGAACTGCTGCTGATCCTAGTACAGCCCTGGAGCAACAGTGTGAGATCGACTCCCAGAGTGAATGAGAAGTTTTAAAATGCTTTAAGCTACTGAACTGCTTTGCTAAGTAAGTTTTGGAGGAGATGTAATTACTAATGTTCACTGGCAACATCCATATGCTGCAAATGGAGATACAAATCCTAATAACTAGAGATCAAGTTACCCGTCATCCAGTCCAATCCAATCCAACTTTATTTATAGAGCATTTTAAAAACAACATGGTTGACCAAAGTGCTTTCTGGTAAAAAAAAATAAAAATAAAAAAAACACTGGCAAAAGTTAAAAACCATACAACCGTCATTCTTCAACAGGGCATTTTTTTCCTGCATATGTATAACCAAGATCACAGTCTCTGCAGAGTTTCTGTTATTTGGTTGCATCTACAAAATGCTGATGCACATTAGTTATACTCAATTGAATCATCATTGAATCATGCAGAAAATGGGATTGCATGTTTTTTTTATAATTATAAGGAATTGTTTTAATGTTGCGTATGAGGTTAATTTAATCCTTTGCAATATAGTACAGGGCCTGATTTTAAGTTCATTTTTGTTATTAATTCATCCCTGCCAAGGTACCAAGGTAAAACGTAAACCATATTTTATTTGATCTCAATGCATTTTCTTGACACACTGCTTCCACTTAATCTGTCTTTGATAGCAGCAAATTGACAGCAATTGTGCGACTTTTCTGTTAAACTTGAGCAAACCTGTCACCGCTGAGGAGAAAGTACGTGGCTGTACCATTGTTAGAAATACTGAACAAGAAGTACAGCTTTATTTGTCCTCCTGCACGGATGGTTTTCTCAGCTGACGAAACTTATGGGCTTTGTCCTATAGATGCGAGCGTCTCAGCACCACAGGTGTGGCTCAAACCACCATCAAAAGGATCACTGGAGGAGCTGAATAACCTTGAAATATTAGCAAGTCGGATTAGCAAGGTTGTACATTACTATTCCTCAGATGGATTGAAAGTTGAATTGGAGAATGGATGAAAGAACAAAATGATGAAAAAGGGATGAGACGATGAATGGATAAGGAGGGAAGGGTTTATAACCTCTCATTAAACTTGAGTCTGATTGATGGATAAAAGGAGGAGATGTGGGTGATAATGAAAAAAAAAGGAAAATGATGGCTGCCTCTTTGCCCTCGTGTATCCTGTGGGTGTAGAGGAAAAGGGTCTGATTGAATGACTCAGAAATCTCTTTGGTTTGCCACTCTCATCTTGACTGCTTCGACCTGGTGGAGTGGTAAATAATCCTCTCATAGTTTTGCATAATTTGTCACGTTAGAATAAGACTTACTTTTGGCTTTCTGTCTTCCTCTGAGGCTTTGTCTACATTTTCTTTTCCTCCCTTTCCTCTGTTTCTAACACTCCTTTCCTTCTGTCCACAGAATAACTTTCTGCCACCTGCCCTTCCAGAGTAAATGGTTGTACATCGGCACGGAACGAGGGAACATCCACATTGTCAACGTGGAGTCCTTTATGCTCTCAGGCTACGTCATCATGTGGAACAAAGCCATTGAACTGTGAGTGGCCCTCGTGATTTATTTTTTTTACCCTCTGATGCTCTCTTCCAGATTGTCCTGAAAGCTTTGCTTTTGCTTTTGTCTTATACTTAAAATACTGCACAATTTAGCACACTGCTTCGTAGATGTAGTCTCATATGGCGGGGTGTCTTATCCAAAGAGAATCACAGATAAGTGGATCAATATATAGATGATATCGAGGACCTTGGGGTCTCGTGACTCACCTTGAAAACAGAAGAACGCCGTCTAACATTTTACTGGTCAAAAGGTTATTGTATTCTAAATGTAAGGAGATAAGAAAGAATCATTAGTCACTGTATCATTTCCACTCCCAGTATCAGATTCAAGCAAGTGAGGGACCTGTCTCTTTGCTGTTTCAATGGATCTGTCAGCTTGACAGGCTCCATTTTGGTTCCCTGCTGTATAGACTTAAATTATTCACTGGAGCATTTTGCTTCATGCTTTCCCCTCATCTCCTACTGTGCATGTGTGTCTGTGTGTATCTGTGTGTGTGTGGAGACAGAGTGAAAAGAGTAGGAGGGAGAGAGGGGGTGGAACAGGTGTCTGCCGAGATCAGTGTATGGTACACACAGACGTCTCGTCTCGACGACAGGGCTGCAGGGAAGAAAAGGCGAGAGTGAGTGTTGGGAGAGAGAGAGAGAGAGAGGGAGAGAAAGAAGAGGAGGGGAGAAGAGTGGAAAGGATGACACAGGGCTTTTGCCTGAGGGGAAGGACATGTAGAGATGTAGAGTGATATAGGAAAGGAGTAGGACAGAGGGATAAATGCAGGTAACAGAGGGCAGGGAATGATCGCCCAGAAGAACGAAGTTGCGCCGATAAGTCAGAGAGACAGATGAAAAAGTTTTCCAATTAAAGAAAAAAGGGCAAAAGGGGAAAGCAAGGAGTAATAATGTGAGATGGAGGGAAGATATGGATGATAGTGAGGTAGATACTGGGGTGCCTTTTGACTAAGGGACAAACAATAACTTCCACGCTGTTCCCTTCACCTTCATAATGTCTTTTCACCTTCTCTTGGCATCCGCTGCCATCCACAATTTGTTTCAGTGACTTCTATTATAATGTTTGTCCAGTGGGCATTGGAAGAATAAAGAATTTTGCACTATGAGAAATGTATACGTCTCTGGAAAGTAGTTGCTTGATAAGAATATTTAAGCAGCAGTTTATTGGACATCAGCTGCATGTACAGCCAGTTAACGTTGACTTCGTGGAAATAGTGTTTTCTCTTTTACTCCCAGAATTCATTAGCACGCTAACACACAGCTTGTGCTACCAGTGCACAGGCCATAACAACTCAATATATCAGCAATATCCGATTTGAATTGTGACCGTTTTAGCTATCACCATGGTGCTTTAAACACAGCTGTGTTTTAGTGCTGCTTCACCAAAAGTCACACTTTTGTTTGTTGACTTTCAAAATATCTAGTCTTTCTATTTCCAGGATTAAAATTAAATATAATTACAAAAGAGTGCGGTGCTTGTTTTGCTCATATTAGATGTCTTAAAACATTCTTGATACATATTGACCTGCGTGGCTTCCACCGTCCTCAGATTTCCACTTTTCCTCACGATCACATTCACATCTAAATCTCTACAGTATATCTGCTTTCACCTTCCATTTCATTACCTCGAGTCGAAGATGAATCGTGTTCCCTGTCAGGCATCATCTCACACGACATTATTTTCTACAAACCTGAATGACTTAAAGTTACAAAATATTCTTTCACGCGTTGCTGTTTTTGTCCCGAACTGTGAGTTAGTGGACATATCTCTGGTTCGAGCCTCAATCGTCCACGCGGCGTTTTATGTTTTATAAGCATCGTCGGGAATCGGTTCTCAGACTTGATGCGGATGCATTCAGTTTGCATATCTGTTTAAATGTATGAGTGTGCGGTGGTTGTTTGCTTTGATGAAGATCAGAGAGGTGTGAGGTGATTCTCTTGTTCTCACAGCCAGCTGTGGCGTTGGTAGGGTCACTTTCCAGATACAAAAGCGTCTGAGCCTCTTCTGTTGTTCTCATCAGACCAACATAGCGCTTTGTCAAAATCACACTCACCCCAGTTACATCTGCACTGACTTACTGTGTGATAGATATCAAATCCTTAGGGAATAATTAGGGAAAAACAAGGAAAGCGTCACCTTAGGCTCTAAATATGCATTTTCAGTTTTCTGATGAAACAAATCTCCATTACACGTAAATGTCCAAAATGTTCTTGTTGTCATCTGCATGCTGTATAATCGAAAATATTACCTAAAGATTGTATTTCAAGCCCTGCCTAGTACACCTCGGTGCAGCTGTGACTGCTCTAATGAGGATAAGATGCAGTGTGTACAGGGGTCATCATCCTTTGGGCCCTGCTATTTGGAGACAAATTGTGCAGTTGCTGTGCCAGTAGCCCCAGGCCGAGTGCTCCGAGTATTTGTATGACTCACACCTCTGTTCCCAAGCTACTGTGTTAGAAATTGTACTGGACTATTAGACCAACTAACATCCTACGCCGTCTGCACAGCGCTGTTGTTGACTGAGTGCTACAGGCATGAAGGCTGCTACGTCAACGTATCAATCTGAGTTTGTTGACATGCATGTTTTTTCTTTTTTAAACAATCACAGAATTAATTTAGGTATCTCAATAGACATGATATCTCATACACATCACTACACCACAAGGAAAGGGCAATACTTCAAAGCAGCCTTTCACATTTGTATGTATAGTTTGTATAGTTGAAATTATTAGAATTATTTTATTATTAGCTTTTTATTTATTTTGGGTTTTTTAAATTTATTCTAAATGCTGCTACCAGGGAATTGCCTTTAATACCACTGATCATCTGATGTCTAATGACAACAAAAGGATTCTGATTCTGACTAGATACACCACATACTTCAAATAACAACACAACAAACTTACTGTTAGAGCTTGATCGATTTTTGCACTTTAGGCACTTTCCGATTTCTTTGTTAGCAACACGTGTTTTTGAATGCCACAAACAAAACATTCAGCAAACAGAGCAGTGGAGTAATGAGAATACATTCTCATCACTCCACTGCTACATCCCCCCTGCAAAAAAAAAAAAAAAAAAAATCTCACAGGGACAAGGAAAAAAACAGTTTCTTTTTTAAAAAGGCATATTCTTGAAGTACCCTATACTTGTGACACATCTCTCCATGATTTCAGTGGCTTCTGTGGTTATTAATTATTCTGACATTAACACCGCTCCTTTTTCTTGTCTAGTTGTGTAGGAGGGTATGCAGTTATTGAATGTTTAAGTGTTCCACAGATCCTTTCATCTAACTTGAATATACAGTTTGAAGCTGTTATGTATGTATCTAGCAGTGACTATGTGTGCGCTGGTGTGTGTTAAATCAGCTAAACAGTGACTGGGTGCAGAGAGACAAGGAGAAGTGGGACGGGAGCAAATGTTAACAGCTTACTATGACACATAGTTCACGTGAACATGTTGACCCGAGGCATCTCCTGTTCTGTCCACTTTCATTTCCTCCCGCTCCCCCACTCGAACCCTGCAGCTAGTGTAAATACTTAGTTGATTATTTTTTTTACATGAATGCTTCCTGCGCACTTTGTTTATATGCATGTGTGAGATCCTCAGCTGGTACTATAATACATTAGAGAAGATTTATGGCTGGGCGTATCCTCCAAGTCATGTACTGTGGCTCCAGGAATGCTGTGGTTCTGGTTGAAGACCCGGTACAGTGATCTTTTGTTGTTGTACATATCCTTTTGGTATAATTAAGGATAGAAATCGGTCACTTCAGAGGTTCATTTTGTTTGGTTGCTACACATATTTATAGTATGGTTCTTGTTCTAATCTTTTTTCAGTAGCAAAGAAAATTGATTGTGAGATTTTTTTGTAAATACCTGTATTTGGGGTTTTGCTGAAAGTTAGGGTGGAATCCTTTCCTTGCAGTAAAGTAAAGCTGCAAAGTTTTAGATGGTTGGGTCATGTACCGACAGTGCCAAATGACAAAATTTCTTTTAAAAAAAGCACCAGGGAAAAAAATCCAAAACAAACTAGGCAGATCCTGAATCAGCTGGAAGAGAACTGTTGTGTCAGAGCTACAGGAGTTGGACCACACCTGAGGGCAAGCTCAGGGGGCAACCTAAATGGAGGGAACTCGTGGCCTTGTGGCCTGGCAGAGGGCGAAGACATTAGGAAAGAAGAAGAAAAAGGTGAAGACTCTATTTCTGTACATTAAATATGAATAAAAAGGCTAGTTTAGCATAGAGACAGAAAGCAGCAGAAAACAGCTACCATGTCTTAGACCGAGCCTAGCAGTATCGCTAAATGTCACTAATTAAAATTTCATTTCTTCTTTCTCTATACACAACATGTTACCTTTTTATAGGCATTTATGCCATTGGATTTTGGGATTATGAGCGAGTTCTGACAGATACTGTGTAGCTGTGCTCAGCTAAGCCAATCGATGTCTAGCGGTAGCTTCATATTTAAGAAACGGTTACAAGATGTGCCATCTATTTTCTAACCAGTGGCAAGAAGATGAATGAGAGCACGTCTCCAAAAAAAGCAAAAATCTGTTCCAATAATACAACAATTACCATTTCATGGCTGCCTCTGCTGATTTTGGTGTCTTTCAGGAGGCTACAGTTTAGATACGGAAGCAGCTCTCTATGGAGAATTAGTATAGCGAAGCCAGGACTGATGTCTGGAACATGATTCCATGGTGGAAAAACACGTCGCTGTCATGAATGATTACATAAAGAATCATACAAAACGACGCTATGACAGACACACACATACACACAAGCGTGGTCTATTGAGGTCACATTAGGCCACATAAGATATCAGCAGGCTGCAAATAGGCTATTCAAGCCATGTTGCCGCAGAGGCATGCTGTCATGCTGACTGCACCTCTGCTGCCTGAGAGATTGTCACCCATGATGACACCAGATGTTCAGGACTTCACTGTGTGGGCATGTGTCAGTGTTGTAGTTAAGCTGTTGAATAGGTGTATGCTCAATGTGTTTTTTGTGTTTTCATTTCTAAATGCATAATATCCAATATTTTGCCGTCTTATGAGTTCACCTACTGATATATTCTG
The DNA here is from genome assembly GCA_015108175.1 of Pelvicachromis taeniatus. Classification (NCBI taxonomy): domain Eukaryota; kingdom Metazoa; phylum Chordata; class Actinopteri; order Cichliformes; family Cichlidae; genus Pelvicachromis; species Pelvicachromis taeniatus. Next base: position 12,671 of record VURO01050722.1, on the reverse strand, counting down.
TGCGTGTGTGAACGAGGAAATGTGGGTGTGTCAGCACCGAGGAGATGCTTTTAAATTCAATGAGGTGTTACCTTTACAAGTGCTTAAATACCCCCTCACCCCTGTGTTCATTATACACACAAAGACAATTGCTTTACGGTGCACGTGCGCATGCATGCAACATATGTATAGTAATAGCCCATTTTGTTTAATGCGCTGAAGGCATTGCTGGGTAGGGAGAATATTTGATATACAGAGATTTGGTGCAGTAAGGCTTTATAACAGATGACTGGTTGAAGTGAAGGTGTCGGTGGGGGGCTGCAAGATTTTATGATGTACTGAACAAGCATTATATTTGCCACGGGGTATTTAGTTTTACTCTTGCTGTTGCTTCTGCATGTGTGTGTGTGTGTGTGTGTGGGCGTGTCTGTCTGTGTGACAAATAAAACCTTCAGTCAGTTTCTGAAAGGCAATATTGTGATAAATGAAGAAGATGTTATGAGAATACAAGCATACGCCGTGCACACAAGCATGTATTGAGACAAATACAGTGGCATGCATGCACAGTATAACATCTCACCGTTCCGTGTGGATGTCTGTATCTGTGTGTGTGTGCGTGTGCGTGTTTGCCTGTGGATGATTTTTGGGAGCCTGTTCGCACTCTGCCCATCCTGCCTCTGTTGCTATGGTGATTCCTTTATCTCCAAACCTGAATGTGTGGTGTTTTTTTTTTTGTGAACTTTGTAAATATGTTCACGTCTGGTTTATTTACTGTACGACAACTGGTTTTAACAAAATAGATTTGCTGTGAAGTCTCAAAGGAAGTACGGAGAACATTACATATAAAACCCTGAAACTGGATCAAGTAAACCACGTGGGACAGGGGGGTCTGACAAGGAACTTGCACTTTGTAATTTGGCAACAGAGTATTATTTTGATGTGGCATTGAGGGGGGATTGTGTACAGATGGGGTAGATGTTCAGATGTGTCTTAATTGCACTGACATACAAATGTGTGCGCGGGTGTGGACTGCTGTTCGCTGAGACACAGGCAGTGAAGGGGGGATTAGATAAATCAACAACTCTGGCTGCAGCAGAGCTTAGGTAATAAGGCTCCAGCACTAACGGGCTAAATATAGAGACGACTGAATGACTGCTTGCCTGCCCACTAACTGCTACCTTCTAACACACACACACACACAAGCACATACACACCAACACATTGTTGTCTGTTCTTCTTTCCTTCTCTTGCCCTTTGGTTATATTCATAGATTCATGGAAATATGCTAAGCTAAATCGAATAAGCAGAGTTCACATTCATCCCTTGCTAATTGATTTCCATCCAAAATATGTTCCCAGTGAAATATGTACATCTTTTTACATTTTTGATATTGTCATCAACATGTCCTGCCCTCCGCTGTCAAAAACATGCAAAGGCATGGGTCAAAACAACGACTTTGCCTTGCCTCATTTTTGCATTACTTACATTTGGCTGCAGCTCCTTCCTCTCCTTCTCTTTGTCAGGCATCCCTGCCCTTGCTTCATGGTGCTGGGGATATGTTTCAGGCTCCAACAGTCACTACTTTTTGCAGCAGTGACCTTGCCTGGCAATCCTCTGCCCACATCATCTCTTTAAGGCAGGGCAGGTTAGGTACATTCGGCTCCCATGTGGCTCACAGAAAGAGGAGTTTTGACATAAGACTGTCTGGAGGGTAAAGCACAGACAGCAGGGGGCGAGGAGAGGCAGTCGAGCATTTTTTGCTCTATCTTCTCCACTGACATGCAAATGGACACACATACCAGCACGTGGATACACACACATAGCCACTGGGGACTTCCTGGCCTGACAGAGTCATCCATCACAACCTTTAGGAAGCTTATTTCTTTGACCAGCCTTTTAGAGCCTTGGAATGATTGACAGCTCTGTCCTCCCAGCAGACTTCTTCAACAAGTCCAAAGACACTCAGTCTTCATCTTAACCCTCACTATGGGTTAAGATGAGGGCTATGACTATGTCTTGTTAGTAAATCGTACATGATGCCTGTCTACTCCATCCTGGCTTAAAGGGGGAAAAAAACTATGTCTGTCTGTTTGGTCTTTCTTACAAGGTCCTCTAAGGCTCATCCTGGACCAGTTGTTCACATAAGTGATAACCCCATGGATGAAGGAAAGGTAAGAATCAGCGGTTTTCTGCACCCAATTGCAATATTTTGCAAAGCTTATATTGACCAAAAGTCTGTGCAAAAGTCTTGAATTACCCCACAGTTCTTTATATTTTTCTAAGAAATTGGATAAATGTGCAGCAAGTTATTAAAACATGGAAGCAAAAAAAGGGTTTTATATAATTCTAACAAGCTTGAAAGTCAATATTTGATGTGACTACCTTTATTCTTTAACACTACCTGAACTCTAATAGGTAAGCTTTCTTGTAATTTCTTTTAGTAACCTTTAGGAATAGTTCTCCAGGCTTCCTAAAGGACTCTGTTAACATGATCCCACAGTACTTCAACAATGTTGAGGTCCAGACTTTGGCACGACAATGACTGATAGTGTTCCATGGTTGAGTCCACCTGGATTTTATCTATCCAGGTATGTTTCTGCTACATCGGCAGTGTGTTTGGGATCATTGCCATGCTGAAATTAGAAGCTGTTGCCAATCAGACACTTTTCCAGATGATATCACATGGTGTGGTTCAACATCTGACTGTACTTGTCAGCGTACTGATGATAATTTCCACCAGAATTTTTAAATTGGTATTGATCACACCATAAGAGCTATTTCCACTCATTTTCAGGCCAGTTTTTGTGTAAACTGGCAGATCTCGGCCTTTTCTTCCAGTTTCCTATCCTTGAGAATGCCTCATTGAAAGCCACCGAAATGAGTCAAAGTGAGAGAAAAAGCAGTCCGTGCCCAATGAAAAACTTTGAAAGGGCTTCAGAAAGCCTCGAAAATGATAGCTTAAGCCCACTTTTTAAAAAAATGTACAAGAAAGTCTGGCACCTAGGATGCAAAATATGAAGAAACAAGGGGTGACTCAAGAGAAAGCATGACTTTGTTTTTTAGTGTAGCCCCGTTTAGTTTCATTTGAATGCAGCTTGTGCTGACCATTTTGACCACTCTTCAGATATGTATCAGCATGCCTTTTAAACAGCACATGATAAGTTAGGATATAAGTTGACAAGACACCACCCCACCCTCCATTTAACATCCAGTTTTTACAGAAGGACAACTCCTGTATATATTTGTTCTGGTTATTTTAATTAATGAGATGAATTTGACACAAATGCAGGTGATTTTTGAGACTAAGTGTGGGAAGTATTTTTCTGTGAATAAGCTCAGATTTGTTTTTCAAAAAGCGTCATGTTCTTTTTCTGCTTTTTGTATTATCTGATATCATTTTTTGTGAAGCAGGGGTGGGCAGGTTTTTTTCCTGAGCCACTGTAGTCTTCTTACACCTGACTTCCTTTCACGCTGTGCTTGAATGTCAAACGTATTACTTCTTTTTCTGCCCATCATGGGGTCTTTTCTATCCCCCTGTCTGTCATCTCACCTACCTATCTCACTGACTGCCTGTCGCTCTTCCTCTCCAGCTTATAATTGGATTTGAGTCTGGGATCGTGGTCCTGTGGGATCTCAAATCAAAGAAGGCAGACTATCGCTACACATATGATGAGGTAGGCAACTATCCCAGATTTCTTTTCTTCTGTTTTTTTTTTTTCTTTTGTTTTTGTTTGTGTTTTCTTTGTGTTTTTTTTTGTTGGTTTTTTTGGTGGTTTTTTTTTTTTGTTTATTGGTTTTTTTTTGTGTTTTTCAT
>VURO01050720.1:0-47438 GCA_015108175.1 Pelvicachromis taeniatus | reverse complement strand
AGCCAGGTTCAGCTCCACACATAAGCGATATGCAAAACCGTCAAACATAATTGAATGTGGAACAGTACTTTCTGACAAGATAAAGTCAGAAAGTACCTTTGAAGTGAGATAAAGTTCCTCTGAAGTGAGCTTCAAAAGAACGAAGGTTCCATGTTCGGAACTTTGACAAATGCCTATTGATTTCAATACAGAAAAAATAAGTGCATAAAAACCTTATTATCTCAAAGAGTATAACAGTAATAGCTACCAAGAGATATAGCGCCCATCAGCAGAGATAGCAGAATATATTACAAGTTGAATGGTGAAAATCGGACAAAAACTCTGGGAGTAGTTAAGGGCCAAAAAATTGGCAACTAAGATAATAATAACCTTCTTTTTTTTGGGTGGATCACTAATGTGTGAATGCTTCTTATAAGCATTCACACAATAATGTCTAAACGAGTCTGGCTGCGATTCCAGGTTGCCTGTGTTCTCCTAAACAGTGTTTGTATCTCTCTTTTTCCCCCACGCCCCACAGGTTCATCCCGTACTGCTCCAGCGACGTGTGGAGCGGAGCCACCCCGAAGTCAGATCAAAGTAAGACCCAGTGCGCGATCGCTCGGTTTGTGAGCTTGTGGCTAAGAGAAAGATTTATAAAGAATCTTTCTCTCGAGTCAAAGGGCTTCGTGTGCGGAGCCTCTTTTAGCTCTCAGATCTATACATTTTTTAGCTTCCTCTTCTGGTTTATTGAAAAGCTCATTATATTTTATTAGATGCATTTCAGGCACTTGGAAAAACATCCTTGATTTACAGCATCACAAACCAACTCACATTCACTCATCAATGAAATAAAGGGGGGAAAAAAACAGCATTTGAGGAATAGTCAGCACTCCTGCAACTCTTCCCTCTCTGTTGTGTTTTGTCACACGTGTACGAGCTTCATCCACACTAATAAAAACAAGTCACTGCTGACTTTGGCTTCACACAGAACAGACCTCAGTCTCCCGTGTGGAAGTCCTCTGTGTGACTCGCTGTGCCCTCAACTTAACCCGTAGACTAGGGTTGTCACAGATCTTCAGTTTACAGTTACCATGGTAAGAAATCTGTGACATTATCACAACATTTATAGAAAATTTAAAGTAATTACAATAAGCTGTACTGACCGTGTCGAAATAGGCTGCGGTTTTTTCTTTGCTCTCAGTGTTGGTAACAGACAACAGACAGGACCGACATAAAGAACACACACAGCATTTGTATGTGCAGCAGGGCAAAGTGTGGACATGTTTTTACAAAATGTTGAGATTTCTTCTTTCTTTTCTTTTTTAAATCATCACTTATCGTTGCTACACAGTTCTCATGACCATGATGACAAGCAAAGACACAATCCATAATCATTAGTGACTTATCAATCATAAAGTTGCCACTTTATATTGACTTATCCTCTTTTTTGACTCTAACGGGGACCATAAATGACAAAATGAGCAATCATGATGTATTCATTAAGACTTGATAGTAGTGTGTTATTATTTATTTATTTAGTTTTCTATAAGAAACAAACATTGGTCTCTTTCCAGACAAACAAAAATATGCCCCCTGCTGGCCATTAAAAATAATGTAGGTTTAAGCCACTTCACTTTTCATGTCAGGAGGCTTGATCCATTTTTAATATACAGTCTGTGGGCCTACCCCTCTACCTTTTATTCTCTTTATACTGTCTCACCTGATCTGATATGAAGGCCAAGGTCTCCTAACACAGTCTACACTCTCCACATCCTGAGTACAGCCTACTGCATCAACAGTCTTAAAGCAGCAACTCCTTTGTGTTGTGTGACGTCATTCAATTCAATTCATTTTATTTATATACCACCAAATCACAACAAGTCACCTCAAGAGACTTTATATTGTAAGGTCAAGACTACTCAGCTGCCCGTCTCCACAACTGAGTATAATCCAGGCTTCAGTGTGCCATGTGGCTCCATGTTTATAAATAACTCATATTAATTTATATTCTATTGATATTTTATATTTATTCTCAGGTGATTATGCGTTCATGGGCTCTCTGATCATTAAGGAGGTGGTGAACGAGCTGCTGACAAAAGGTCTAGAAAACGCCAAGGTTCTGCTCCTGGCAGGCAGCAGGTTAGTTCAGCTTCATGTGCGTCCGTGCGCGTCACCAAAGGTGGCTGCTCACTATTAACTCGCTGCTTGTGTCTCCAGTGCCGGTGGGACAGGTGTCCTGCTGAATGTGGACCAAGTTGCAGAGCAGCTGGAGACCCAGGGATACACAGGAGTGCAAGTCAGGGGCCTGGCTGATTCTGGATGGTTCCTGGATAACAAACAGTACAAATTCACAGACTGCCTGGATACCATCAGCTGTGCGCCCACTGAAGCCATAAAGAGAGGCATCAGGTAAGACGAAAACATTTATGCAGTGACATTTTTTTCTTAGCATTTACTTTCCAGAATTAAAAACTAGGAGCACCATAAGAGCAGTAAATCCCTGAGAAGATGATCTAATCCTTAAAAAAAAAAAAACCCACCAGTGTCTGAAACTGTTTTGTTTTTTTTGTCATTTCACCAATACGCACCTTGTGTAGTAGCATAGAGCAGCGAATGAACGAATGATTGAAGCTACAACCAAGAACTTTGTGAGTGCCAGTCAGACAAATTTGGAAAAGGTGTGATGGTTTGTGTTTGTGCAGTTACTGGGGAGGACTGGTGCCAGAGAGCTGCAGACAAGCTCACGTGGGAGAGGAGTGGAACTGTTTCTTCGGATATAAAGTCTACCCCACATTAAAAAGTGAGCCACCACACACCCTGAGCCTCTCAGCTAGCCAGAGGATAATGTGTCATTTAAAGTCTGACCCACGGAACGTCCTCTCTAACCTGCAGGCCCGGTGTTCGTGGCGCAGTGGCTCTTCGACGAGGCACAGCTGACGGTCGATAACATCCACCTGACCGGACAGCCCATCCACGAGGGCCAGTGGCGGTACATCCAGAAACTGGGGCAGGAGCTGAGGCACACGCTTCATGACGTACCGTAAGGAAGAACAACCCTCACACATGCTCACAGGTATGATAAGGCTTCTGTTTTACTGACACTGTTCTCTTTCTGACCGGCAGGGCGATGTTTGCACCAGCATGCCTGTCTCATGAGCTCATCACGAGAGCGTAAGTAAAATCAATCCATAGATAGATCGCAGCAGATGGCCCCGCCCCTCCATGAGCCTGGTTCTGTCGGAAGTTTCTTCCTGTTAAAAGGGAGTTTTTCCTTCCCACTGTCGCCAAAGTGCTTGCTCATAGGGGGTCATATGATTGTTGGGTTTTTCACTGTATGTATTATTGTAGGGTCTACCTTACAGTGTAAAGCGCCTTGAGCTGACTGTTGTTGTGATTTGGTGCTGTGTAAATAAAATTGAATTGAATTGACTTGAATAGATAAGGTCAATTTTTAATATCCAGCAGCTCCATTTAAAAACAAACAATTTTTGTATTTTTGTATTGAACAACTACAACAGAGAAAAAAAGAGACAAACAAACAAAGGAAAACAAAGTAATAATAATTACAGATAACTTACATGTTCAAAAAGGAAGAAGCATAAGCTTATTTAATCCGACCCCCTTTGCACTATTTGGTAACTAATAGTGCACGCTTTTTCTTCATTCTACACAGAGATGCAAAAAGTGTGTACGGATACAGGGATGTTTTAAATTTAATTCCCCACCTCAAATTGTATCCCAGTTGCCATTTAGAAAACTGTTTTCGAATATTGTACCGGTGACCGGGCAGTTTCTTATAGTTGAGTGCACTTTTCCTGTGGACTCTAACCTTTGCTCCATCCCATTTGGTCTTCCCATTGCTGCAGGGACTGGATGGACATCCGGGTGAAAGGAATCTCTCTACCCAGAGCCCTCCACTGCTGGGACCGCAGCCTCCATCACAACCTGCACCTCAACAGCAGCCACAGTCACCAAAAGCACACAACACCCGCGAGAGGTTGCCTTCTACAGCTGATCGATAGCTGCCCGTGGCCGCACTGCAACCCCTCCTGCCCGACCATTCGGGACCAGCTGACGGGACAAGAGATGAGCGTCATCCAGTTCCTGAAGCACATGGGCTTCGACGTGCAGAAGATGGCTCAGCAGCAGGGGATGGAGCCCAGGAAGCTACTGGGCATGCTCAATAACGGGAACTGAGAGATTTTCAGAAGACTGAGTGGATGAAAACTGAGATATCCACCGACAAAATAAACACAAAAAGTGCCTCATGACATTGTTCAGCTAAATACAATCAAACCAGTGTTTGAGCTCTTAAACTACAGTATATGAGATCACATCAGATCAACATAACCTGTGTACATATGCAGTTATATGTACAGTATCATTTATATGTGCAGGTCCGCCTCTGGAGTTTTGATGGGAAAGAATGGAAACACTTCCCAGTTTGTTGTGGATTTTTCCAGCATGTTCTTTGTGGGACTTTGGTGCTCACCTCAAAAATATCCAGTTCCGAAACCCATCTACGGTGCTGCTGTTTCAACCCTACACCAAATATGCTGCTTTATTTCTCTTTATGGAAAAGATAATTTAATGGGTAATATTTACTAATATAAAGATGAAATATTACTTTGTTCTTCAGGCCACGGTTACAGGATTTATTTATTTTTCTACCGAAGAGATCTTTTTTATATTTCCTTATGGTCAAACACAGTTAACCACCTCCATACCACCAACTACATATTTGGCTTTTTACCTGCATGTTTGTTAAAAAAAAAGAAAGAAAAGAAAGTGTATGCTTGTAGTGTCCGTACTGTTCTTCAGGCTGTAAACCTTATATTTTGTTGTATCGCAGTAGTGCCCACACTTTTAAACGCACTAATAAAGACAAATACACACTGAAATATGACAAAAAGAGAATTTACTTATAAAAATAGTACAGTGGCAGTTATCCCCTAGAAAAAACAACAACAATCTAATCTACAACATAAACATATTTACACCAACAAATAATAAATCCACTTACAACATTCATACTAACACAGCAGAATATTTTTCCAGTAATAGTAAACTTCTGTTCACGTTCCTATAAAAAGTGCTTCTAAAAAAAGGCGGGCTAAAGATTTCTCATTATGCTGCCCGTTTTATTACACAAAGATTTACCTGGTTGTTTAGCTCAAGACTCAAAAGCAAACTAAAGGTGTTCTGTTCTCTTCCTCTCATATACCAATTGTGTGTGTCTGCCTTCTCTTAAACTCTTATCAGTTTGTGCATCTTTAAAGTAAACCAGTAACATCGCAAGTAACATTCGTCTAAATAAATAGTGCCATCTACGTTTGGCAAAAGTCAAACATCTACTGCTCCATAGTGATTTTGAGTTCCTGGTTATTATTCCAGTTTTATCCCCAAAGGTTTAAAATTTCTGTGCTTGGAGGACTGAGGTTTGTCTTCTGGAGAATCGGCTGCCTCAACATGTAGAGTCCTAATAAAAGAAAGAGAAAAGGAAAAAAGGAAACAGCGTGAAAGGTAAGAAAAAGGTTGGATGTGGTGTCTGGTTTTGTAGCATCAGAAATGTTGGTGGTTATGAAGGTGACCGACTTGGCTTTTAAGACGTTTCCCAGCGTCTCGTTTCTGCTTATGGATGGACTGCAGCCGATTGATCAAGAACTTTTTATCCTCTCCCTCCTGAAGAGACGCAAGAAAAAAAGAAGAAGAAAAAGTATAGATAAAATTCACTGTAATAAATTCAGACATAAAGCATAATAAAGCACAATCTGTATTTGAACACTAGGTGGCGCCGTACATTTTGTATCTGATCCTGGAGTAAACTGATGATCTTCCTTTGACCGTCCACCACCTGACTGTGGAAGTAGATCACTATCCTGATCAACAGAAAAGCACAAAACAATCAAGCGTTTAAAAAAACAAAACTGCTATCAATAATGCGGAAAATCTACGTGTGTGTGTGTGTGTGAGTCCTCACAGAAAGATGCCTGCTCCCACAAACAGGAAAAAGGGGTTTTCCACCAAATAAGTGTGAGCCTTGGACAGCACAGACAGGTTGGGATTATCTTTTTCCAGTACTTTCATCCAGTGTTTACCTGCCTTAAACATTGTTTTAAGCCCACGAAATGGACCACACGATGAAGACGGTGTGATGCTGAAGACACAGAAACAACAGATGTGTGACTGTCTGGAGTATTTGTGCAGGCCAGAAAACAAAAGATGAATCAAGTTCTGTTTCCTATTTTCAGAAAAACGCTTTAGACTCAAGTAATTGTGACCAACAGCTAATTATTATTACTGAAAAAAAAAAACAATATGTCAGTGATGTAACTAACCTAACCGTGGATTTATAACTCCTCACTATAGCTGAGCTCACATGAGTGTTTGTAGCCATTACTCATCTCTTAGGGATGCAGTCACATTACAGATATCTGCCTCCCTCTTAGAGACAAAAACATGATCTCCTCAAAGCTACCACTTAAACTTTGAGGTTTCCATTGAAGTTTTCAGCTGTTGGACTGAGAACAGCATCAGTTCTGGGTTACTCTCAGAACCAATCTGTTCAAAACTCAAACTCAAACCCACACACTCTCTGAAAAACAGTTTGACAGCGTTAATAATTACACAACCCCTGTCAGAATGGGTGTAGTAATTAGTAGAACCACTGATAGCCCCAAAACTATTTGTTTAATGAAGTGCTTTGTCAGATTGTGCTGTGCTGCAGGATGTTCACTTATAAATAAGTGACCTGGTTTTCATACAGCAGCGTTTTTGAGCTGCCTGTCTGCGAGTACCTCCACATCGTATATGTGACACACACGGAGGCGCCGAGGAGGGAGGGGATGCAAAGGAGAGTGATGAAGATGGTGGTCATCTGGCTGGCTCTGTATGGCTTCCTGGGGGCCTGACAGTTCATCATCACACTGCTCTGTGGAGTAAAGTCATAACACAGAGGCTGGGGTCAGATGTCAATGCCATCATTAAAACAGAGGTTCAGAGGTTCAGGAGAAAAGTTGACAGTAAAGTGAAAAGACAACATGCTTATACTCTTTAAACAGGATATACACAGTGCACATAAACTATTTTAAGGCTGTATCGCTGTCCAATTTAATAAACAGGAAGTCTACAGATATGTGAACGCACAATTTAACCATTTTGTATAATAACTGGTGTGTGCAGATCCCTGTCCTGGATAGCTGCCTGCACATGGGTCTCTTCTAGCCTTCTGTCCCTAATCTCCATCCTCATCCCACCTTCCAGAGCTGCCTGGAGCCTGATTGGAGTGGTGTCCAAGCTAGAGCGCCAATCAGGCTCCAGTTAGCTGGTTTATAATGAAAGTCAAACTTTTGTACAAGATTACAGTACTCAGAGAGACCTGTGCTACAGGATATTTATGTTATTTCTTGTAATGTTGAGGTCTGTAACATGCTTGTTTTTCATCCCTCTGTATGACACAGCAGGAGTTTCAGTAATTCCCCTCCTCATACATGATACTGTCAGTAGTTTGAGACACTGGCAGGATGCTGCTTTGTCACCTTTAATGGTTGAGAGTCAGGCTGAACTGTTACCAGTTCTGTTATAAGCTGCTTTTTGTTTGGTTTGGTTCTTTGTCACGTCACCACCCTGTACCTTTCTGCTCCTTTTGTGCACTCACAATAATCTAATTAGCTCTCACTCCTTTGCCACATAATACTTAATATTAGTATTATTTTTCTTGCCCTAGCAAGCTAGGGTTGTAACTGGGGAAAAGATGACAATTTAACTGCCTGAAAATGTAGCTCAAAAGAGAACCGTTTAAACAATAAGACAAATTAAATGTTAAAATATTACAATTCAGTAATAATTCAGTTTTAATGTGATTTTTGTTTAGTACCAAAAAGTAGGTAAAACAACAGTTCTAATCAGAAAGCAGGTGCTTTCTGATTGTCTTTTTGAATGTCAGTGTTTCTTTTGTGCATTTACCATCTTTATGTAGAAGACAAGAAATAGTTTGAGAATCTGCACTGCAGGCAGGAGTGGACTGAAGAGAACTCCCAACCTGAAAAGAACCACAAAGATAATTCTTAGCCATCACAATGAATCACGGCAGGGTGACTCCACTGTGTGCATATCTAAACAATGAGATTTGTACCAGGCTAACGTTTGTCCGTAGATGAGATCCAGAACGTTCCTGGCGATATCAAACACTGGCTTCCTCCTCCTTTTCAGCACCTTCTCAGAAAACAACCTGCCAAGGACAGGAGGAGACATGAGATGAGTTAATAAAAGAACAGCACAAAAAGAACACAAAGAGATAAATGTGTGATTAAACTTAATTCACCATGGGGAAAAAAAGACAATAAATCCAAGAAAGAACTTGAAGTGACCCACCTCCAAAGTAACTCGCCAAACAGAGTGTCCAGTAGAGTGAAGATGAAGTCCATGACCAGGAAGCGATAAAGCTCCTCACCCACAAAACTCTCCCAGCACTGAGATAACAGACATAATCAAAACAAACTCGAGATTAGAAACCCTTTATCCACACAGTTGTCTGCTCTGGTAGTTTCAAAGTGCAATTTCTTGTTTATGTTACCGTCAGGCCAATGCTGTTGTAGTCAGGAGCCACCCGACCCAGCCAGTGGAAGCAGAGAATTCCAAGCATGCTCACCTTCAACATCAAATTCCTAGAAAACGCAAAGAGAGACTGTTAACAACCAAACCCATCCGTTCTGTACGCCAACCTCTGACATTACTCAACCACATATAATGCTCTGCTCGTACCGGCCGATGGCGACATAGGCGAAAACCGAAGGTGACTCGTAGATCTCCATCCAGGCGACGAGGTTGAACAGGGCAGGTAACAGCAGGTGAATGAGAGAAACCACCGTAGGCAGAGCCAACAGTTTGGCCTCCTTCATCAAAGGGTCCTCGTGAACTTTACGATAGTTTTGCTGCAGGTCCTAAGCAGGAAGAAACAAGGTGTGGATAAGCTGTTACTGGAAAATATTGTGCAATATTTTGAATCGATACATATCATGGCTGAACATGACTATATTCATACATGTAAATACATTTAAAATGAATAAAATTCTAAGGAAATATAAGATGTATAGGTATAAATAGATTAAATTCATTTCATTTTGTCAGCAATCCGTTGGATATACAGGAAGTACAGTAGTGCACGTAGAGCGTCCCATGTTAACAAGCTCCCTGTTTAAAGAGACATATGTAACAAATTCATCCAGCCTCACCTTGTGCATAAACTCAGAGAAGTAGTAAACGCCAGCCGTACAGCCAGTGGTGCTCGCTATGCAGATTGTCCATGCCACTCCATGAACCATCAGCTTGCAGAATCTCTTGCAGAAAGTGCTCTTGGTATGTTTTTGAGTCAGCTCTGCCAGCAGCTCCTGGTGAGGGGGGAGGAGAAGGGTGGTGTGAGGGAGACATACAGAGCACAATGAAAGTTTAAGGTCGGCACATTCCTGCCAGTCAGCGTCTACAATGTGAATGAGCATCATGTTTGTTTGCACGCTTACCTTGAGCTGAGTGCAGATATTTTCAGACATGACTTGAACGGATTTTTTCTTAATGACTTTAAAATCCCAGGAGCTGAAAGTCTTCATGGTCAAGATACTATTAGATGTGTTGATTCTGAAGCTCCGCCCAAACGTTTTTGACATGCTGTTGGGAGATGACATTTTAACAATAACAAAGCAAGACTGATGTGGATACAGTTACAGGAGGTATGTCTTTATCTGTACCTGTACACAAGGATGATGCATGTAATGAAGAAAGCCATTCCAATAGTGAAGAAGTATGCGAGAGGCATGTTGTAGGAGATCTGCTGTGAGTCACTTGACAATGTGGAAGCATTTTGTCCATCCCTGGAGCTCCTAGGCAGTGTGTAGTTAGTGTAGTATCCATAGTACATAACTGTGTGTGAGAAAGAGCCCTGAGACAAACACAAGAACAGAAAGGTCTTTACCCGTAGCCTGTCGGTTACAGCAAGTACAGGAAAACATAAATCAGACAAACATGGTGAAAGGTTAACAAATTGCATTGCTTCAGCTTGGGAACAGGGACAGCCTGGAAAAATCATTTGTCTGCTTTGTCTGTCTTATTACTACACTTTCTGTAAATAAGGGAACATATCAAATTCTTAAATGCTATTTGTTATGCTCATTTCCAAATCAAACATCTAAAACTTGTATTCTTTCTTTTTACAGTGCAAAGTGATCCTTATTTATCTTATACTAGACGTTTGTGCAACTCCTCGGTTGATCCGCTCTCTAAAAACAAACAGGATTAGCTCCTCCTGCTTCATGAGTGCTTTCTAGTGATTGGCTGGCTCTTACAGACGGAAGGTTTTAACAGCTGTCGGGTGCAGCTTCTGTGGTAAAAGCCAGAGTTGAGATGCCATTTTAGGGATACCCACTCTTCTTTGAATCTGAGCATTTAGAGCAGCGTGAAGCCTTAGCTTGTAACTCACAGGGACCAACTTGTACATCTGCTAAAACTTTGGCCATCTTTCGTATAAGCACTTCAAACAGTGAGTGATGCTGCAACAGTCATCACAGCAGACTGCTTACCGCTCCAGTGAGGAGCTCCAGTCCAGAGAATGACCTCGTCTGATCAGACCGGTCTGGAGGATGCACAGCCTGAGGCAGCACCAGGAACAAACCCGTAACCAGGAACAGAAAGACATTGAAGAAGAGTAGGGTCTTGAGAAAGAGAAAGTATGAGAGGACTCCAGTCCCAAAACGCCCGCTCACTCTCTTGAGGGCCGTTTGCCACAGCTGGAGAGAGTGCAGGAAGGACAACCAGCTGTACCAACTCTTCCTTGCAGCCTGGAAGGAGACAGTTTGAAAAGTCAGGTGGAAAAAAAATTAAATAAATCACTGTAGCAACACAAGTCAAAGTACACATGTGTTTGTGGTTTTGTGAGACGTTGTGACTCATACAGAAAGTCAAATGCTTGGGCAACAGAGCAATTACACTGGTAGGAACACCTACAGGAAATAACCACCCCAGCTGCAACATGAAAGTCAAATGTTCTGTTTTACCCATGTACTGATTACAATACAATCGCTTGTCACACCCTTAGAGCACCTTGAATAAATCTTTAATATTAAATAATGTTTTATAGGATCTTAAAAGGATGAAGTGTGAATTTTGATGGAGACAGATCATGCAATTGTTACATATAAAACTGTGAAGACAAGTCTAAAGTTTTTCCCCTCCTGCTGACATTTAAAGCCTCATGCTGAGTTAACAACCCATCACTTACTACCATATAATGAATGAGCACTCTTATACATTGTAGCTATCATGCAACAGTTTCTACATAGCTTAAGTTTGGCTTATGTCGCATCCCTTTGGTTCTGGTAGGGTTAACATTTTTTATCAGTATGCTGGAATTTCTGTAGAAATACAAAGTAACAAGCTGCCCATTGCACAATATCACATATATACCCCACACTCGTCTACATCTCAGGACCTTGGATACATTTATCGGCAGTTTTATGAGTTTCACTTGTGTTTCCATGGTATCACACCTCAGTGACACTGACAAGAATAACTCAGCTGAAACTGCAAACTTAAAAACAGAGGAAGGAATACAGAGGGGACACAGATATGCTCACGCATGATTTTATGCTTTGAAATGTGGTTTGAGCAGAACTTAAATTTTTAATCTTGCACTAGCCAAGTTCTGACACGTTACACAGTCAATCTCATATAAGAGATGAACATGACATGTGTTTGCTGCCTCGTCCCTGAGCCTTGTGGAGGTCATTCTTGCCAAATGTGTGGATTGCTCTTAGTTACTATGTTAAAGTTTTTGTTTAGGCGTTTCCTGTTGTTTAAAAGTTACACATTTTTTATGTCTTTATCATTCTGGTCTTAGTGGTGGTATTTTGGGGGTCTTTGGTTTCTGTGTTTAGTTTTAAATTATTCTACTGTTGGGTTTTAGTTTTGTGTTGCTTGTGTTGTGGTTTAGACTGATTATTATCAGCAGCCGTGATCTCTTCAGAGGGTTTTTGTTTGTGACTTCCTTTGTCTCAGTTCCACGTTCATGCTTCAGCCTGTCTGCCTTCTTCTGATGAGAGTTAGTATTCATGTCAGTGTTAGTTTTGTGTTTCGTTTTCAGTTTTATTTTTAATTTTGTTCTGTGCTTCCTCTCTGCCATCCAATGACAAGCGAACTTTGTTCTTATTTTGGACTTCCTATCAGTAACGTTGATATGAGTGAGGGAACGGTACCTCATGAGCACAAAAAAAGGAATCCAAGTACACGACAAAGAGGTTATACTCCAGAAACTGATTATAGATAAGACGCGGCAGGAGAACAAGATGCAACTGAAAACAATCATGGGAGCACAGTGTGCATCTTGGGCACTTCCGGTCCTCATCTCTACAATCCTCAGTAGTTCGTGTGACACACACATCTTCAAATTTTTTCCCCTTCCATCACAATATTATTTGTCACATGTTTTCACACACACACACACACACACACACACACACACACACACTTCAACTAAAGATATAAAACTCTCTCTCACACATATTTACACATTAACACCTACTATCGTGTCAGTTTTACTTTTGTTTCTCCCCATCTGTGAGTTTCCGTTTTTTTCTATTTTTCTTAGTCTCTTTAACCCTAAACTACCAGAACACCTACACTGTAACATAAATACTGACTGTGTTTGTTTTATACAAGCATTGACACGGTTTCCCCTCTCACAATAAAATAAATAAATAAATAAACAAACAGGTTATAGTGAGTTTTGAACTCAGTGTGGACGAGTGTTTTTATCTTTTTTCCTCACTGTTAGAAACGCATACATAGAAACAACAAAAAACAGTTTCTAGATTCCTTGTATGTGGCGAAGAATTCAAAAATCACAGAAAGAGAAATACAAAGGATAACTTACAATGATAATGTAGTATTTGAGTTGACTATAACAGGAAAGCTTCTTGTTGGAAAGTATGTGTTTTTCCTTCTGCATGACTAAATTCCTGTATACAAAAAACAACAACAAAGGATCATTTTCAATGACATGATGTGAAAGAGTATTTACAGACCGGAAAAATATAAACTTTTTAAATGCTAAATTTTATCTTCATATTTTTGTAGCTCATTACATTTATACGTAGTGTTTAAAATCCAGTATAGTGTGAATAAGACGTGCAGCTAATGTTAGAAGCAGCAGAGCTAAGCGGGCAGTCAGTTTATGTGGCTGCAAACATAAACAGCAGCAGGAGTCATGACTAGAAGGAACATACCTGATTTCTTTCTTCTCAGCAACACTCAGAGGCATCCCTCGAAGCATCCTCACCCGGTCGCTCACAGGCAGGCTCTGCAGGTTGTTCACCAGACGTTCCCTCTTCCTCACTATAACAAATACAAGCGGCATCGTTTATATTACATTATTGTAATGCAGTATAATTTAATCAGAGTGCAAACAATGCACATCACTCGTCTGACAGCCTCCACCTTCTCCATCTGTAGTGTCCCCCTCCATGTCGTAGCTTCGTATGGTCGGTCTAGAGGAGGGAGAGAAGTCTCGGATGGATGGTCTGGTCTGTCGGCGTCTCCTAAGCTGCAAGGTCCTGTTGTAGTACTGAGAGATAATGGCTCCCCTGTTGCGGCCTGCAAAAAAGGATCAACAACAGTTATTTCCTCGAAGGAATTTCACGAACCCTGAGAAATCCTCCAACTTCTTCTTTCACCCAAACAACAAGTTGGGTGAAAGAAGAAGTAAATTAAGAAGCACCGTTTGATGCAGATAAACTGCTAAAGCTTTAAATCTGGCAGCCTTCTTGTAAACTTTGTGGCACGCTAACAGGAGCCACCTCGTCTCTTTCTAGCAGCAACTTTTCTCGCAGCCTGTGTGGTAAATCTAAAAGGGAGACAAAGCATTTACTTCACTACATTTATTTTACAGCTTTAGCTACCCTTTTATAAAAAATATAAATATACTAATAAATTATGTTACACTCATAGCAAGTTGAGACAAATTTGTTGCAGGGTAGGGGTGCATTAAAAGTCTGATATATGGTCTGATCTATAAACTAATCTCCCAGTTGTGTTTCTTATGCTTAAACTCCTGCACCATGATGCAAAGAAATAAAGCAACCTTCATTGCCACTGACAGACAGGACAACTCAGGCAGGAAGGTGATAAAGGAAATGCTTCTTCCTGAAAAACATCAACATCGAGCAGCAACACCATGTTAACACCTGCTAAACCACTGCCTCATTTTACTGGTCAGCTCTGTGTATAACAGGACACTTCTCACTGCAATGGTATACTGAGCTGTCTGTTTATTTAGCAAGCTACTTTTATTCTACCATATTGAATTCATTGAGTTACTTTCTAGAGCCATCTTAACTATTTTACACTCAGTTTTTTACATTACATTGAATTACATTTTGAATTTTATTTTTTTTTAAGCTATTCCACCACTTTTGAAACTGTTGGTAAAGATAAAGATCTTATCTGTTTTTTGTTTAAAAAAAGAAAAAGAAAAGAAAAAGGATATGATATCACTGAAAGCGCTTTAAACAACTTTCAGGCAGTATTTTGTGTTTCAGGTCAGTATATTTCTCAGGAACTATGGCGAACATGCAGTGCTTTCAGAAGACTTTGACTGGTTGTTTTGATTTCGACATAAACCAAAGTGTGGTAACAGTTCTCAACTGTTTGAGAAGCCTGCAATTTCTCAACAATGTAAAAACATCACAAAAAGAAAACAGTTCAGTCTCACAGCATACACACTGTGTGAGGCTGTTTATGAGTCAAGTAAGCTGTAAGAAAAAATCTAAAGACTAAAAGAAACTTGAAAATGTTTCGACTTAGAGCTCTGCAGCTGTTACATAGCTTTAAATCTGCCTGAGCCAACATACAATAAGTGATTAGCAATAGATGGATTGCACTACGTGCCCGACATGATTCAAGCAGAATAATCACCATCCTGAATCAGCTTCTGTCAGAAATCCTAGAAATGAGTGTAAACATTATTTTAAAACTCATGTTGGACACACTCAAAGTAATCCAGATGACAGTACGCTCATAAGGTTTTGAAGCAAACAGATTCATTCTATGTTTAATCCTCTCCTCATGAGTAATATTTGCTTGTTGCAGGACTCACCAATGGTGCGACTGGGCATGGAGGACAGGACTTTCAAGGTGTCCGAGGACCAGCATTGACTTAGGATGTGGTCCATTTCTCTTTCACCGTCGTCAAATTCCAGATCACCTCCCCCATGCCTCCTTCTCCTATATTCATATTCAGGGCCACTCAACAGGATATCGTCTGAGGATAAAAAAACAAAGAGACAGAAAATTAAGTCTTTGCACTTCAGCACAGCATTGAAAAGTGTTACAAGCGGCAAAGAAATTTTATATATATATTATATATATATATATATATATATATATTAGTTCATCACATGCAAACAGTCTTTCTTAGACAGTACCTCGACTCTCCTCATCCAAATCACTCTGCAGCTGCTGCAGCTCCAAGGCATTAGACGCTGCTCCATTGTCACTATGTTCTGCTATCAGCTGCTGAAATGAGTCATGAACACCTTCCTCGTCTGCTGGGCTCCTGACAGAGAGATGCACAGGCTTGAGGACCAATAGAAAAAGGAAATGGGGTGGTACAGACTAGGCTAGATTCAAAGGCTTCAAAGTGTTCTGAGGGCCAGTGACCACTGAGTAACCTACAGATAAAACCCCGGTGGGAGCGGGAGGCTGCAAGTCTCTTCCTGCACCATTTATATCACATTTGAGAAGGAGAAGAAGAAGAAGGAGAAGAAGAAGAAGAAGAAGGAGAAGAGGAAGGAGAAGAAGGAGAAGAAGAAGGAGAAGAAGGAGGAGAAGAAGGAGAAGAAGGAGGAGAAGAAGGAGGAGAAGAAGAGCACAAAAGACGATCCACCCACAAATTCCCACACACACACACACACACACACACACACACACACACACACACACACACACACACACACACACACACACACACACACACACACACACACGTAAATCTCAAGTCATCTCCGTGTGTGGGGAAACTTTTGATATGCAAAATGAAGAACGTGAAGACAAATCAAGAGTAACATGAAGCGACAAAAAGCCCTACAGTGACACTTACTCCAGTCCAGCTTCCATAAGCGGGTGGCTCAGGTCAAAGTCAACATTACGGGACATTTTTCTTCTCTGCCGACAGTCTTGATGTATCCAGAAGATTTCTCAGGTTCACACCCGTGCCTGCTCAGACCTGCACTCTACTTCCAACATGGTGTTTGATCTTCTACCTGGGAGGAGGGGGGAGAGAAGGATTAGGAGGCGGAGCGTTAGTGTTAGAAGTAAGGGGAAAATGCCAGCACACTTGTTTGGAATTTGATTGCTCTTGTTGCTGCTTGCCCTGAAAGGTTATTAAAGTTACAGGTGTGCTTTGTGTAAATGTGTAGCAGTTTCAAGTGTCACTGCATGCTGTCACATAAAGTGGCCTGCATGATGCATGAGGGAGACTTGCTGTGAGGAACTGTGTCACTTTGTCTACACTTCTGAGAGCTCCACTGTGGTGCTGTTTATAATAAGGCCTGTGGTCAGAGTCAGATGGCACTGTGTCACCAGTGACATGAATATGTATGAGCAGAGACAGACAAACACATTGTAAGATTGTTCTATCAGATTGTGTCATACGAGACATTCTGAGGAAGCATTCCCGCTGGTTTGTTTACCATTTAAATGGACCATCGCTCACATTGTTTCATTCATCAAACACTGAGAGAACACCTGCCCTCTTGCTTTAATGCATAACCACACTTGAATACAACAGCGTTAGTGGGGAATTGAGGATCCAGTGAAACTGAAGCCAGATAGTCATTAACGATCAATTAAGAAAAAAAGAAAAGAAAAAACAAAACCTTGCTTGGAGCAGCTATAAATTCTGCTCTTTGAACATGATAGCCGACTAAAAACAAACAAACAAACAAAAAACAACTGAAAATATCTCCACTTACTTCAATGTTACGCGGCATTACGCAGCTAGGAAGATAAAATGTGATATAAAACTTTAAAAAAAACTTAGTCTTGGTAAGAGTGACCGACAATTTACAATCTAAATTTGGTCAATAATTATAGATCTTTCCTCATTCCTATTATAAAGTTAGCTTTCGCTTCAATATCTTTAACATTACAAGGTTTGTAATAGTGCAAACTGACATAAAGGGCAATTTAATTGTTAATGTATAATTTTAGAAGAGTTTATGATTAATAAATGACCTAAATTTTATATAAACATTATATATAACACTTACAGAAATGAAAATGAAAAAAAAAGAAATAGAAACATATCTTCGCAACATCTTCATATTTTACATATTAGTTATGGTTAAAAAAACAAAACAAAAACCCAAACAAACAAAAAAGAAAGAAAACCCAAACAAACTTGTGTTTTTGCAGCAAGCCCACACATGTCGGTGTTTTTTTTTTTTTCCCGAGTTTCTCTGTGGCTCACTGTAATAAAAGCCTTTCACTGCATGTCAAAACTGCCGACCGGTCACTTTTTGGGCATAACTTGACCTTATTCTTTAATTATTTTCCTCAAATGAGCTCCAGTGGTTTGAGGGATGCTCGTAGTGCACCTATTACTTCTTCCTTGTTAAAAAAAGATTGGGTGATATAGAAAAAAATATCTGTGTTACAATACTTAAAAAGAACTTTGAGCGGTCAAAGAAGTGCTGGTGTTGGTCAGAGGGCCTGGTGGCGCCTGTGTCCGCTAGCCTCGCCTCTGTCAGTGCGTCCCAGCTGTGGCTACAATGTAGCTTGCCATCACCAGTGTGTGAATGTGTGTGCGAATGACTGAATGTAGTGTAAAGCGCTTTGGGTCCTTAATGACTAAGAAAAGCGCTATACAAACGCAGTTGTTTGTTTGTTTGTTTGTTTGTTTATGTACTTGGAGGTCTATTTACTAAATTATTTAAAAGCGATTATAAAAGCTTGAATGTATCTTAATTACTAATGGAGATAAGAAATTACAATGTGGATTTTAGAGTCAACCTTTTTTTTTTTTTTTTAAACAGCACAGCAGATGGTAAGCTTGTTCAGACTCATCTCAACCTTATGGGTTGTCAAACAACAGACAACTGGTCTGACAACATAGCAGAGCTCTCAGTGAAGACAATTTAAGCTCCATCAAACATTAGATCCACTTCTTGTTTACATGCACCCACACCAGAAACATTAGCTCAACAGTGCTCATGATGAGCAAATATAAAAACATCTGAGCTGGAGCTGGTTCGCTAAGACTATAACACTCTAGAATAATACACATGAGCATTTCCTTTGCATGTGTCTGTGGAGATCAGTTTGCAGATAACGCAAAGCTTATCATTCAATAAGCGATCAAACCCCACACATAAGTTCCAGTCCTTCTCAGAAATCCCCACAAGCGAAACTATTGCTTAACCACCAGGAAGATCATTTTCTACCAAGCTCTTGCACTTGTCACGAACAACCCAGAAAATCAGTCATGTGCCACACTTTTTCAATCTGGTGATATTTAGCTGTAACTATTAGCTATAGCTACTATAAATCAGTGATTCATGGCTCATGTAAATAAATGGCCTTCAATATTGTTTGTGTTTCAGGGAAACTTTTTTCAAACTTGATGAGACAGTATAGCGCTAACAGGAACACACACTCACTCTACTTGGTGAGTCAGTCAGGGGCACCGCAATCCTTTATGGCTGCCACATTGGTTTTTGTCATGAGCTGAGTTACGTCACCGGTACAGTTGTCTGATGCAGACAGCATTTTTTCCAGTCCTCTCACTTTTTTTTCCTCTCCATTTCCCCAGTCTTTTGATGTTTTATGCCCTCTGATCATTTTCAACTCTTTCAACAATTTCTGCATATTTACCCAGAGCAAATCTGTAGTGACACAGATAAATATCAGCCACTGAAATCAGTACACATCAGATTATTTTCCTAATATGACGTATATAAATATACTGTTTGCAACCTTTCTTCAGCTTCTGATGTCAGCTATGGCAGAAAACAGGTGGACAACCACTGGTTTAATGTGATTGCCACGTTGAAGCTGCACTGCTAGGTCATCAACAAACAAAGGGTGCTTAGTTTAATCATTACACATGAATGATGATCTATAAACATAGAAGAAAAGATCTGGACTCTCAGAGAGGATTGCTGGTCTTCCTTGTTTATGTTCTTTGTGAACATAAGCAGCATAGAAAGAGTTGGGAAGAGCTCTGCATATCAATCTGGTCACTAAGTAATTGACTCCATGGCTGAGAAATGCCAAACGACCAATTTTAGTTGTTTTTACTGCGCTTGCTCTGTTTTGGCTCTGTTAGGACAATCTACTGCACACATATGTTTTCCCTCCCTTTCAAACATACTTTTCCGATTACCAAACAGTTTCCAGGATCATGTTTCTGCACCAATTTCCCTCCATATGCATTCCATGTGTATTGCGTGTTATGCAACTAATATTTAGATCTCAGATTTTTACTTCTGCAGAGTAAAGAAGCAAACAAAGCAGGGTCATGCAACACTGCTCTGCTTGAGTCACTCTCTATATTTTGTCATACTGTTTGTCCTATTTTAATGTCTAAGTGAAACCAATATTAAGGCAGTCCTTAGAGTGTACAGCCAGTGCAGGATACTGTGGGAATGGGTCAAACAGAGAGCTGGACAGGGAGGTCAAAGTTGAGCTTAAAGACAGCCAAACAAAATAAGCCAGAGAACAATGCACACAAAGGAGTTTAATGCAGGGTTGCTTGAGTGTAGTACAAATATTTTGGTCAATATGAACAATCAATCATGCAGATTGAAATGTAACTGTAATTGAACTGAATACAAAGGAATAAGTAAAAGCAGAGGAGATGGAATTTGGGTTGTTTGTGTAACGAAAGCAAAGCAGGAAGGGCTAAAAGGCAAAACTAGGGTTTTTTAAGAAGCTAAATAAGTAGTATGAACATCTGGACAGATTCAACTGGAGTGCCATGAAGAGGAGTTTAACCAAGTCACAATGAAAAGACCACACTCCAAAAACCAACACACTGTTTGATATCATACAATGGTCTGAAGGTTTACAGGATGTTTACAAGTTTACAAAAAGGAATCTCTCCACCCTTCCAGCTTTAAAAAACTGAAAAGCGAGTACTGAGAAAAGCCAACAAGAGGCAGCGTCAAAGCACAAAGCTGCAGTTAACATGGCAGCAAAACAAAGATTTGGATTACAATACCCGAAAGTTTGAGTGAAGCCTTGTGAAAGGGTGGGTTCCAGAGAAAGAGAGGTAGATTTTACTTGTAGCAACTTTGATTAACTGTAAAGGAAATAAAGGTTGGGCAAATGTTGAGCAATAAAAACTGTAGAGATTAGAATAGACAATAATGAAAATGTGCCAGGCGTGCATGCACACACACACACAGTCACACTGGTATTCAGGCCCACAATAGTCTTCTCTCCTTAATTCAGAACAGAGGACACTAAATGATAGGTTTACTCCTGGCTACATCACAGAAACTGCAAAATACAACACACATTTAAAGGAATGTCACTAGTGCACCTATTACTTCTTCCTTGTTAAAGAAAGATTGGGTGATATAAAAAAAACAAAAAACATTTGTACATCATCTCTCACAATATCTGTGTTCCAATACTTTAAAAGCACTTTGAGCGGTCAAATAAGTGCTATGTACTTGGAGGTCTATTTACTCAATTATTTAAAAGCTTGTATAAAAAGTTTGAATGTATCTTAATTATTAATGGAGATAAGAAACTACGATGTGGACTTTAGATCCAACTTTCTTTTTTACAGCACAGTAAATGGTAAGCTTGTTCCGACTCATCCTAACCTTGTGCGATCAACTATCAGCTTCTCAACAAACAGTCAACTGGTCTGACAACATCGCAGAGCTATCCGTGAGAACATTTTGAGAGCCAAACTGCAAACTACAACACAGATCTACCTTTTAATCTGAACGCGTCTGCCAATTTGGGAAAACGGATACTGCAGAAAAAAAAAATCCAATCTGCCGTCTGAATAAGCTTTTTTGTTATAACAAAAAGCTTATTCAGAGATTCCAACGCTGTAATTACATCTGCAGGCTTTTCTGCTGAACACGCTTACAAAAACAAAAAAGAGCAGAGTCACAGAGCCCTTTAAAAACACCAACTTCTCTCTTTTGTCGTCGGTTAGCTTAAACTTTAACAACAGGCTGAGGGTCAAAGACTAAAGCTGAACTTTTACCAAGCTGAATAAAAATTACAAACACAAGCAAAGGAAGAGTCACCAAACTTACTCACCCACTCAGAATCGTAACAAACCCGCTAATCTTTAGTACGACCGCTGTCAGTCACCAGCGGACTTAACGAGACAGCGGGGAGAAACCATTAAGGGAAGCTGGGTTTCTACTTTTTAAAAGAAAAATACTCAAATGTAGCTAAATTACTTCACTCATAGAAAAACTAAGCTAATGCCTTATTGTGTGACATGATATCCAAACGACTTAATATACTAACCGGCAAGACCCTTAACTGATAACAACGTAATGTAAATTTGACCCCCCGCAGAGTTGGCACTCTTGGTTCGGTCCTATTCGCCGGCGTTAGCGAAGGGAACGTATACGAACGCTGCTGAACAGGGAAGTTTACATGTTTTTTTTTTTTTCAGTGGGACAGAGTTGGGCACCGAGAACATCACTGTAGGTGTGGTCGGAGAAAACGAGGTCGTGTACGATGGGAAATAAAGACAGTGACGAAAACTGGCACACAAGGTCCGAATACACATGCATTGCATGAAAAGTGGCACTAAATGAGAGCAAGGTTTGTCAAGTAATATTTATCAGACTCTACTTACGTAAAAGTCACATTCCTACTAAATAATACAAAGGTTTTAGCATCAAAATATCCTTAAAGTACTTAAAAGTGCCCATTATATAAAATGTCCTGAATGACAGGACACAATTAACACAATTAATTACTGATTAATTATATGTATATCATTGTAATGGTGCATCCCACCCGGACATATGCATCCTTGTGAACATGCACAAATTCTTACTTGTCCTCTAAAGTATAAATACAAACATTACTAGCCTAGCTGTAACTGAACAACCACTGAAAGGCTAAGAGATCTATTCTTACCCTTTTGCTCACTTGTACAAACATCTGTAAAAACTATAAATGACCTGCGTGAGGCTCGAATGACAGTTTTATTTCATGTCACTTAAAAGACCGTAAGTGGGCTTTATAAAGATCACGTATGTGGCACCTTGCTGCCAATGTGGACATATCTGTATATAGCAAGCAGTACATACAGTACATTTATTTGCAGACTCAGTTTACTAACTACCAACCCCCAGCTGTGGAGACACTTGCACAGCTGTTTTTTTATTTTGCTGTAGGACTACAGTCCATAAACTGCTATCTTCCTGGGTTTTTATGTGTGTACATTGGGTTGTTTGATCTTTATTTCCTCCACCCTCTTTGATTTCCTGCTGGTTTTCTCAGTTGGCTTAGACATGTCTAAGTAAAGCACACTAAGGGGAACTGGTTGATCTTCATTTAAAAGGTTCCATTTCTCGGTCATACCCCAGTATTCTGCATACTACTTTTTGCCGTAATTTAATAGGACAGTTTAATTTGAACTCTTTTAGAAGCTGAAAGTGTGTACAC
Source organism: Pelvicachromis taeniatus (assembly GCA_015108175.1). Lineage (NCBI taxonomy): Eukaryota > Metazoa > Chordata > Actinopteri > Cichliformes > Cichlidae > Pelvicachromis > Pelvicachromis taeniatus. Next base: position 24,761 of record VURO01050720.1, on the reverse strand, counting down.
TGCTCCTCTGATGCAATGGAGATCAATTATAAATCAGGATGTGCTTTAAAAACAAGTCTTGACTTTGTTATAATAGCCCTGTAGCACCACATAAAACTGAAATGTGTGTCAGTGCAAATGAAAATCAACTCTAAGTGTTACAGTCTCAACTGAATTGAAACCAGTGGTGTTGAAAGAGTGCATAACAAATGACGCTCATGTTTCATTGTAAATGGTTTTGACTGGAAATGTCAGAAGACTTAGATGTGTGGTGAGTGGGTGTAAAGAGCCTCTTTGCTCCGGCAATCAGATGCCTGTGTGCAAATGGTGCAACACAGACAAGTGCAGCATTAGTCATTAAAGAATTGAGTGAAAAAGGAAGATGATGACTGTTTACCTAATTATTTTGCTGATAGTTAAAGATATTGTGTAAACAAAGTCTAAAATAAATATTTGCTTAGCATTGCGCTGTGATGGGGTTCCACCGGCAAAATCAGCTGTAAACAGATCAAACTGTGTTAGAAATCATTAGAAAGTACTTAAAAATGAGAAACTGTAATGCAATTGTGACTATCAACACATGAAACAACACCAAAAAGTTTTCTGTGACGCATGTCCTGTCTCAAGCCAAATCCTTTATCACGCCTGTAAATTAATAACCTTAAAAAGTTCTCAACTTAGTGTTTCTCAGTCCAGCGAGATTGGGTGTATTTGTTGTGATCTTGCCATCAGTCTAACGCCTGGGAGTGCATCCTGTCATGTGATTTCCTGAAGCTGTAACGTTCACCCTCATTGTGAGCAGATCTCACATGTTTCACCTGCAGCAAAACAGTTACACACACACAGAGAGATCTTGAGGAACAAACACCAACTCCAGACCAGCCACTCAGTGGTCTTCATTTCAGCATGACGACGTGTGTGATATTTTTAATGCAGATTGCGGAAGTAACTTCTCACTTCACACAACTTTAAGTTGCAGCTTGGATGGAGAAGCTTGTTGAAAAGCGATCTAGATGAAGTGAGAAGTTTGGAAGCCTTTTATTTTTCGTTTTTTCATTTTTGATTAAAGAGGAAATTCAAGGGAAAATGGAGGCGCACGAAAATGTCGACTTTATGAGGCTCATGTCGGGTAATGAAAAAAACTGATGTGCCTGTGTGGCGTATGTTAGAAAATACTGTGCTTGTTTAACCTGGTGTCAGTACTCACAGTATGTACGAGTGAGTGACAGATTACACTTAATGGCAAACTGACCATTTGCACTATGCTCGGTACAGTGTACCTTGGCAGTTTACTGCCAGCTGATTGGTTGCCCTGATGGTTTTAATCTGACACAGGTCACAACCAACACTACTTACCTCAAACACAGAAGCGACAGAGAAACAAAGTAAAATAATCCGAGTTTGCAAAACAGTAGGAGGTGCAAACTAAATAAATAACTGATATGGTTGTTGATGTATTATTATCTCTCCTAAAAGTGAATACAGTGTGTTTGTTTTTGGGGGGGTTTTTTGTACTGCTGGCTGGAAAAAATAAGACATTTGAAGACCTTTCTCAGATAACTAAGTTGCACAGATGGTGCAGAAACAATGTTTTGTTGATTCCTTTTAGTTACTTTATGTTTGTCTTTAGGGATTCTTTTGATACCACGAACTTTGTGCACATATTGTGTTTTATGCCATCTTGAGTTGTTTGTATTATGTGCATTAGGATCTTCTACTGTGAGCTAAATATACCTTTGGTTACAAAGCAAGCAACTTAACTCTGTACAAGTTACTTTATTCATTTTTAAAAGCTCTTTCTTTCATTTTATAGACAGAGCAAGTAACGGTACAGCAACTTGTTTACTGTAATCTACTTTTCTGTGTTCATCCCAGAGGAAAGCACTGTCTCCACCCTGTCTTCAGACTCCTGTGAGTACTATCAGACTGAGATATTTGACCTGCTGCCCAGCATTCAAGCTTCCCGACCTGAACAGAGCAGGTATGACTTTTTGGAAGAGACCAACCAGGTTGGCCCAGAGGCTGGGGAAAAGAGTGGCCACCTGTCCAGAGGACCCAGAGACAAAACATCTATGCAGCCACTCAGAAACCTGGCCATGTGTATTCAGGGAAAGAGGGGTGCCAAGTGAGTAAATCTTTTTACAGACTTCCCGAATCTACTTCTTTTTGATTTATGTCCTACAATGACATACAAGTATAAAATATCCATGCAGTTAACTTATTACTTAAATAGAATACTACTGATTTACTTAAAGAAACATATTACAGTTGTGTCTGTATGTCTCTGAACAGTTGTTTCCACATTTTTGACTTATGACCCAGTAAAATTATGCTTATGATCCGGCACACCTGTAGGAAATATTTCAGTGGCACCTACTAGGATTGTTTCCAAGATATGTTTCAAATACAGTAGCACAGAGCTGACCTTGGAAAAACACAGGGATGTGAAATCCTAACCATTGGCTTGATTTTCAGGCTCATGCTCAGCCCGACTGTGCTCATGCTCAGTTTTCAGGGTATTACAAATGGCTCTGAAACCTCATTTGCACTGAATAGTTGTTTTTTTAAATAAGCAAAATAAGTTTTTAGAACTTTTGCCCAAGTAATCACTCAATTGAGTATTAGCACTAAGAAATAGCTTAAAGGAAAAAATGTATTATGCAGGATGATGCTCATTACAGGATCATAATTATCCACAGTATGCTGGTGCTTGATCTACTGTAGCAGTCCAGCAAACCTTCCTTTTTAATTTCTGCTTCAGCCATGTTAGCTGACTAAAATTTCTTAACACATTACAGCCGTCGTCAAGAAAGGCCATTGTTTGAACCAAACGACAGTTGCAAGTGTTAACAGAAGTATTACAAAGAGAAAAAAAAGTGTTTGATGTGAGCACTTCTTTTTTTTGTACAGAGCTCAATTATTTGCTGACACACTTAACTGGTACTTGGTCAGAGGCAATGCGTTAACCAAACACAATGTTGAATTTCTTTAAAACATAAAATGTCTGATAGCTTATATGCATGTTTTATTTTTGATTGAATATATCACGGTTAACCTCTAAAACTGCCATGTTCCCATCTAGGGAAAGGAGGAAGCTGGAAATCAACGATATAAATTTTTGGGAGTCCTGGAAGAATAGCCAGAGCACTAACAGGAAGAGGGCGAGGGAACAGATAAAAGAAGCTCTGTCTGGCCTGGTGCCATGGCGACACACCCTCCGTACCATCGAAGGTGAGATAGATTTGTGGTGAATTAACTTATTATGTGCTGTGACTAAACTAATTAATTATAACAAAACTAACTATAACAAAATCCTTTTTTATCTGTTCCAGGCAAGTTTGGAGTTGGGGTGAAGTCCTATTTTGTCTTCCTCAGATATCTGATTTACTTGAACCTGCTACACTGCATTCTTATCGGGGGTTTCATTGTGGGTCCATCAATATTTTATCGCAGTGGCAAATATGGTAAGTCAGCCGTGACAACAGATGGCAGCAAATTTACCACAACTACGTGATTACGTCTAAAAATAATTATTCTCTCTGATTTAACAGAACCGTTGGGATTTAATGAAAAAGACTCTTCTTTAGATTTCTTCTTGGGGACTGTAAGCGTTTGTGTCCTAATCTACGTGTAGTATTTATTAGCTATAGCCCACATGTTTAATATAATCTTTTGCTCGTCTTTTCTGCAGGGCTATGTGAATCGTTCTCTTGTCTTCTATGGCTTTTATACACGAGGGTCCCTGGATTTTAAGTGCTTGAACACACCATTGCTGTATCTTGCTGGAATCTTCTCAATCCTGTTTTTAAGTCTCATCCTGGTGGTCCGCAGGTTAGTGATCCACAGCAGTGCAACCTAAGAGGTTAAAAAGATGTTTTATTTACGTACATTCACCTGTGATAGAACAACAGTCGGCTACAAGCACACCTGGATGCTCGGGAAGCGTTACAGCATGAACGTGAGCTATAAGATCTTCTGTGGCTGGGACTTCACCATCCAGGATTCCACTGCTGCGGCTCTCAAACACGGCTTCATCAGAAATGACCTCAAGGTGAATGGCGAGGCACTGACACCCTCGCACAGGCTCATGATGTTGTTCAGTCTAACTCTGTTTTCATACATACACCTCAGAGAAGAATAAAAATAAATAAATATAACACTATGGCCACCAGTGCTGCCCCTCAGCCTCCTACTGGATGCACGTATTGTATTAATTTGAAAATCCTACATGACTTCCTTCTTGACGTACCACATTCACAAGATTTTCACAAAACCTGACCTCTGACCTTGACCTTGAGGATGAGATCACTGAGATTTGAACTCATCTGAGATTTTCAGCAGATGCTTTTATGGTATGAATTTCTAAATACATCAACTTGTTCTCAAGTTATCGCATTCACAAACTTGGGCATCCACACTGCCCACCTGCCTACCTGAGGGGGTGACATCCTTAAACAGCCGAGGGGTAATATCATGTGCAGTATGGTGGCGCAGTGGTTAGGAAAGCTGCGGACAGTTTAGGTGTTCAGTATGGTTCGTACGTCTTTACTGTACTTCTGATGTTTTGCTGGAGTCTTCGGGTAGTGGTGTGGAATGCATGTGGTCATCATAATATTTCTCTTCCTCTTCAGCTTTTCCTGGAGGAGCAGAGTTTCTCTTTGAGGGCGGCTCAGAGGACACTTGGAGAGAAAGTCCGTCTCTGCCTGCTCAGAATCATCCTGAACCTGATTGTTTTATCTCTGCTTGGTGGAGCGTTTTATCTCATCTACTTTGCCACACAAACATCTCTGAAAAAGGTAATGGTTTGATGCCAAGTATTGCCAAATAATGCGGTTTCCTCTTTAGCATTTATTATATCATTTGATTTTGCCCCCCACTTTAGTATTTCTATTCACACTTGGTGTGCCCTTGTCTTTGTCTCCTCCTGTTTTGTCTATGGTTTAGTCTCCTTGTTTTATCTTGTTGAGGACTCTCTCCAGGGACATTCAAATAGTCCAAAAATGTCCCTCTATCTTCTGTTTTTTACATTTACATGACCTTTGTCAATTATGCTAACCATCTTCATAAATAGTTAGATAGCATCTCACTATTAATTGTGAGATGGCAGTATCTCCTTTCATAAAGGATGTCCTGGTGTTTCCTGTGCTTAAGCAGAATCAGTATCCTTCATATTTGGAGAATTCAAACTGCTCTTATTACGACTGCTCTTTCTCTAACCCTCCTAAGTGATACTTTCTATTCGCACATACTCTCTGTGTGTCTCTAGTTCCTGTTTTTCCTTCTTAGAGCTTGTTTGCCCCATATTAATTTCCACATGTGTTCACTGCTTCGACCTTTGCCTAATACGCCCTCTGTGCAGTCCCTCGCTAAATGTCAACTCGTTTTTTTTTTTAAGGCAAGCCGACTTTCCGTGTCTCTGTTTTCTTTTTTAATAACAGCCATAAAAGTCTTGTCTTTTTGTTGTTTAATGTGCTTCCATGTCTTTTGAATTTGGGCCCTCTCTACCTTTAACGCCTAACAAATATGCTTTTTTTTTAAACAATACTTTTGTCTTTCTTGGTTTTTTCATACCTAAAGTAAATAAACATTCCTGCTTTGTTCAAGTATGTGTTTAATGAGTCTATATAGCTGATAATGTATGTGTGTTTTAGGAGAGCTCTATAAAGCACTGGTTGGTCAGTCTTCTCCTCCAGTATCTTCCCCCCATCAGCATCACCTTTGTCAATCTAGTCCTGCCCCACATCTTCCGTAAGATCTCGTCTTTTGAAGACTACTCCTTCACCATGCAGGTGAATGTCACGCTTTTGAGGTAAGGTGAAAAGAGACAGAAACATTTACTCTACATACAGGCACACATACATTTGTGATTTTCCTGTTTCTTTTCTTCAGGAGCATCTTCTTAAAGCTGGCCTCCTTGGGGATCTACTTGTTTTTTGTCCTCACAACAACAGAGCAAGATTCCAAGGTGGTACAGACTGAGCTTCAATGACACATCCTCAAGGGTTTAAATTATTTTCTTGAATCCATTTTTTTTTTTAAATCTTTGTGTCTCTTCACCGTTTCAGTGCAAGGAGAACCAGTTTGGTAGAGAGATGTACAAGCTGTCCATCTTCAACTTCCTCGCCACTTTCTTCAATGTCTTTTTCTTTAACTACCCCAGGAAGTGGGTTTGCTTGGCATGAACAGTCTGTTTCCTTCATTGTCATCTTTGTGGTTTGAATTGAAAGCTCAACGATGTCTCTCCTGAGTAGATAGCAGGACAGATTCAATCTAAGCCATCTCCCTTATCTTTAACAGGTTGGTACAAGAGAAGTATCCAAGGTCCTTGTTGGCCCGACTGTCAGGGAAACAACGCTTCCTGATACCATTCAATGTGCTGGACCTTGTTTATAGTCAGACTGTATCCTGGGTGGGAGTCTATTACTGCCCTCTGCTGCCTGTCATAGGAATCGTTTCATTGGTTGTCACGTTCTACGTTAAAAAGGTTAGATTATTATAAACTCTTTATATTTCTCACCTTATTTTTTTTCTATATTCAAACTCCTTAAATAAATCTGGGAAAGAAAAAGTTGGGAAAAAAGCTGGCCGCAATAGAAACTTGATATCAGAAAGCGGGACAAACTAGGTAAACAGGAACATGTTTTAGCTCAACCCCTTTCAAATGCAAATGCAGTCAGAAGCTTCATAATTCAGCCAGAGATTAAAAAAAAATAAGGGTTAGGGTTAACCCTGAACCCTCTAAACACGAAGGCATGAAAAATCAAAATCATCAACACACAACTAAAATTCATCACTAAAATTCATTTTATTGATTCAATTTAACACACATTTGAGAAGCTGTGACACAAAATGTTGCCCTTTCTTATAATGGCAAAGATCTTTAAAATAAATCCTGTCATGTCAGATTCACAGGTCAGATTCTTTCGGGTCCAAGCCCAACATCTGGTAAAGTTTTTAATGCAAATCCAGTCAGTGTTTTGAGTGACCCTACTAAAATAGTAGGTTTTTAAAAAATCAAGAATAATCAAGATGATCTTTAAGCAAACAAGAAGCATCTACAGGTCAGCAGGGATAAAAAACACAGCTTGAAGGACATAGGTACATCGTACCTATGTCCTTCAAGCTGGCAGTGGAAACGGGGGCTAGTGATGTAGGTTCGGCAGACAGTTGAAAGACTGAGGACCTCTGGTGAGCTGAACTAAACAAAACTGTTTGGCAAATTAAATCTGAAGGAAAAACTTACTGATTTAGGGATAAAATAAGTGGAGTACATTAAGTAATGGCTACATAGAAGTCTGGTTTTAATAAAAAAAATGTGTTTGAACCTTATTGCTGTGCCTTTGTGTCTTCAGTTCAGTGTCATGCGGTGCTGTGTGCCAGAGCAGCGGATGTTTCGAGGGTCCAGCTCTTCAGTTTTGTTCCACTTCATGTTGCTGCTTGGTCTCTTCATGTGTGCAGCGACGCTGGGCTTCAACCACTATCCGCTACAAAGCACCGAACACAAAAAAGCGTAAGGTTTTCACTCTAACTGCGGCTTTTATTTTGAATGTGACACCTTTTAGGACCAGAATTAAAGCCCATATTTATATTTTATCTTTATCCGCTGCTAATTTCTGTCATTTGTATTACCTCTGCCATCCCAAGGTCCTTCTGTGGTCCATTTAGAAATGAACAAACAATGTTTAATGTGACTGGAGAGTGTGTGAAAAGTCTCCCCAGCCCTGCCCAGACCACTATCCGCTACCTGACTTCTGAGGCCTTCGCCCTACCACTAATACTAGCAGAGATGTAAGTATGCAAATAACTCTGCACCCACTACAAATGTAAAATCTATATTTGTAATGTTCACCTTTACCAGTTCACCCTCCTTTAAGATTGTTTCAACACTTTCCGTTTTGTCTCCTCAGCATATTCTTAACCTCGTATGTGTCTCGGAGACAAGCCAATCAGAAGGCCATTGAGAGACTGAAAGACATGCTAGTTATGGTAAGCACTTGTCCAACATCCTTCCACACCCTCCACCAAATTGGCTGGTAAATGGAAGCTGGTATGTTACAGGCTAGTTACTTTAAAGCTCCTAAATAAGTGAATGGGTTAAGAGCCATGACTTTATTTCAGGGGTCACTGGAACAAAAAAACAAAAAAAACTACATCTACATATATCTACAACTACATGGAATTTTTTCTAAGTTACATGACACTTGGCTCATTACTGACTAGGTTGAGAGTGCTAAAGGCTCCTGAACTACTTCCACCCAACCAGTAGTTCAGTATAGTCCTGTATAGTCCATCTATCAATTGGAAAGTGGGTGTGCTGTACTGAGTTTCACCCAGTGCGTCTATTTGAGTGAATGTTGGGTCAATAGTGCTTGTGTGAGTAGAGAATGAGGCTTGTAATAAGAAAGCACTTTGCTTGCTTGAATGGAGTAGAAATATGCTATATGCCAGTCCGTTTACCTCTTTACTTCAGTTGAAACAGCACAGTTTGCTCAAATGTTTCCCAGCCAGGCTATTGATTGGCTCTTGGGCAGCTGGTTTTGGAAAATAAGTATCTCTGCAATGTTTCCTTCACAGAGCAGCTCTGATAAGCGTTTCCTGGTGAAGCAGCACGCCACGATGCTGAGACCGCGAAATAAGCAACACTGAGTTCTTTCTGTGGTCATCGAAGAGGACGTCACTCTCAGTCACTAAAAACATCCCACCTATGCTTTTAAAAAGTGGCTTTCATCGCCACAGACTTCCTCGTAAAACTAAAATACAGCTCCGGCTGCTGACAACCTGGCTGAGGTGTCAGGTGGCCGAGATAAGAAATCAAAGTGCCAGCGAACTGTTTCTTTACTCTTGCTTTATAAGAGCTAAGAGCCCCAAATATAATCTTTTTCCCCTTTTTCCTTTTTATATTGTAAATACTTTAACTATAAAAACGTTCCCCCTTTTAACGGCAGCAACTTTATCTATACAGCAAATTTCCTTACATATAAACTCAATGGGCTTAACACATAAAAACACAAAAACGTGTGTGGGTTTACTGCCTCAAGGCAGTGAAGACTTGAATGTATTCAGTTATTTAAGACAATTAAACCCGGTATTACTTTTTAAATAATATGTAGATTACATATGAGTTACTTAAAAATGCTTGTTATCTTTGAATGTGTGTGTGGTACAAAGTGCAGTCTTTTGTTATTTTCCCGTTAAAAAATAATTTTGTGGATACTTATTTTTTATTTAAGATATAGTACACGTGTAGCGCTCATTTTGCAGTTATTAACATTCATTTAAATGTTTAGCAAAAAAATATCAATTGAAAAAAGTTTTTGAGGACAAGTTTGGGGAACACTGTACATGTAGACAAAGTGTTATGTATTTAAACGGTTATAACCTGTTACTGTACATAGTAACATCATAATAAAATGAATAAACTATATTCACAGACTCTCCCATATCAACATGTTCTTATCAGTCTGAAAACCCGATGTCCTTTAAAAAGCTCTACATAGGATTATTATCGGTTTGACCTTCAGATCAATCGACTGAAGGAGAGGTCAGATGTCAAATGTGACAAGATGTTTTAATACCATTATATGGTACTTGCTATATGCTGACAATACACACCACACTCATAGAATCAAGTTATAAGGCTTTTTGTCAATTTTGCAGCAATAATTCAATTCAATTTTATTTTATTTATATAGCGCCAAATCACAACAACAGTCACCTCAGAGCGCTTTACATGGTAAGGTAGACCCTACAATAATACATACAGTGAAAAAACCCAACAATATGACCCCCTGTGAGCAAGCACTTTGGCGACAGTGGGGAGGAAAAACTCCCTTTTAACAGGAAGAAACCTCCGGCAGAACCAGGCTCAGGGAGGAGCGGCCATCTGCTGCGACAGGTTGGGATGAAAGAAGGAAGACAGGATAAAAGACATGCTGTGGAAGAGAGACAGAGATTAATAACAAGTATGATTGAATGCAGGGAGATCTATTAACACATGGTGATAAGTCGTTTACCCGGATAAGCGGAAGAAAATGGATGGATGGATGGATGGATGGATGGATGGATGGATGGATAAGTCATTTAGTACACCTTGAAGCAAAATTTGAATGGCTTGTTAACGTGACCCCATGCTACACCCCTACAAAGTTTTATCAGAATTAATTTAAACCCATTCGAGCTATCGCATTCACAGACAGAATGGCTCACTACCAAAATCATAACCTCCTTGGTGGAGACAATGACCATTAATCTGTCTATGTTCAATTTTTGCAAGAGAAAAATAGCACAGATCAATGTTAACGCTGCTCGCGTGTCAGTTAAAAATATTCATATTAATAAATGTTGAGTTTGAGTAAAATACATCCATCTATCCAACCATTCGTTTTCGCTTATCGTTTTCAGGGTCGCGGGGGGTGCTGGAGCTGATCCGGGTAAAAAATATGTCTTTGTTAAATCAGTCATGTGAAGGCTATCGAGCTCTGTGATAGTTTTTAACTTTGTGTCACATATTTGCGTTGGTGTTTTTATGCGTGTTTTGTTATATTTAGGTTTTGCACACATGTGACCACTAACCACATGAATTTAACTTGTCAGTCATACTAGAGCCACGTGAATAAAGCCTTAGTAATACTGGTGGTTGATCAGCTGCCAACCATCAGTCGTGAGGGGGGAAAAAAGTATTCCAAAGTGGTTGGCAAAAACCTCTGTGTTATTCCTTTGGTAGAGTATTGCTAAGGTTGCAGTTTGAATGGAAGTGATAGACTTATCTACAAACACTGTCACTGTCCAACTACTCAGAGCTGTAGTGAAGAGTGGGATATAATCAGCCGCTGGATAGTGTAGTGGTAAGGCTACACACCTTTGGAGGGGAAGTTGCAAATTTGATTCCCGCCCCGTATCCAGTTAGGGTCCTGGCTGGACCCCGCCAGTATGCTAAAACCAAGCCCTGGAATGGCGTGGCTGCGTCTGCAGCTCGGAAACAAGCATTTCACTATATGTTTTACTGTATATGTGACAAATAAAATTTGTATAATCTGCGTCACACTTTTTTCAAGTTTTACTACCCCAAATAGTTAGCACATGTTTGCAGACAAATGTGGAAAACTTCAGGCAACCAGGTAGTAATTGAGGCAATCACTAGGTGGTTTTTGGTGCAGCACCTTCTTTGTAACTGATTTCACATGAAAGCCAACAAACTCCAGAACCACTGCCAGCCAGTCAGGCAACCGATGGTTATATCAAGTCCAATATGGTGAAAAGCTCTTGAGCAATATGTGCATGATGTCACAGGAGAAACCTCAATATCTACGTTCTGTCCCCTGTCCGGAGTGTTCAGATGGATATTAGCGGTTTTGTTCAAATCTGGCCTGTTTGCATGTTTTTTGCTGATGTCCCTTAATGTGAACTGTCCCTCTTAAATAAACCCAAAAAATATATAGAGATACCAAAAACTAAATAAATAAACTTATTCCCATGGAAAATGAGTGAAAAGCTTATAACCACTTTAACCGTATGGAATGTTTTTGACATGTTAATCAAAAGCATTTAAACTATTCATGACTATTTTATTTCTCATAACTTCTTGGGTGTAGTGTGGATTTATGCAGGTTATGGATATAATTTGTTGTATATAAGGAATATATGCACAGAGCCAACTGGGCCTGAACACCTCCCTCTGCAACTGGATCCTGTACTTTCTGACGGAGAGGCCTCAGACAGTCCGGATCGGTAACAGCATCTCCAACACCACACATTGAGTACTGGAGCCCTTCAGGGATCAGTGCTCAGCTCACTGCTGTTCACCCTGCTGACTCACGACTGTGCAGCAATGCACAGTTCAAACCACATCATCAAGTTTGCCAATGACTCTGATGGGTCTCATCAGCAAGAACAACGAGTCAGCATACAAAGAGGCGGTGCAACAGCTAACAGACTGGTGTAGAGTCAACAACATGTCTCTGAATGTGGACAAAACAAAAGAGATGATTGTTGACTTCAGGAAAGCACGGAGAGATCACTGTCCACTTAGTATCAATGGAACCTCTGTGGAGGTCGTCAACAGCACCAAATTCCTTGGTGTCCACCTGGCAGAGAACCTTTCCTGGTCCCTCAACACCAGCTCCATCACTAAGAAGGTCCAACACCGTTTCTACTTCCTGTGGAAGATGAGAAAAGCCCATCTCCCTCTAGCCATTCTCACCACGTTCTACAGAGAGACTATCGAGAGCGTCCTGAGCGGTTGCATCACTGTCTGGTATGGTAACTGCACCATATCGGATCGCAATACTCTACAACAGATAGTGAGAGCAGCTGAGAGGATCATTGGAGCTTCTCTTCCCTACATCATGGACACTTATAGCACCTGCTCCATCTGCAAAGCCACCAGCATTGTGGAGGACACCACACACCCTTCACACACACTCTTCACCCTGCTGCCTTCTGGAAAGAGGTACCAGAGCATCCAGGCCCTCACTGCCAGACTGCGGAACAGTTTCTTCCCCCAAGCCGTCAGACTCCTGAACACTCAGTGACTTTACCAAGTATTTTGCACATTTCCATTGCACTGTCTTGTGTCTGTATTGTCCTATTCTGTCTAGTGTTGCACTGTCTTGTCTTGTTTTTTTGCAATTTGTGCACATTGCACTTTACATAGTCCTGTGTTAATTGCCTGTTATATGTCATATGTAGCACCATGGTCTTGGAGGAACGTTGTCTTGTTACACTCTGTACTGTACCACTATACATGGTTGAAATGACAATAAAAGCGACTTGACTTTACTTGACTTGATATAAACTCGTAGATTAAATACAAAATATGTTCAAAGTATGGAGGTCACAGTCAGTCAAAGACTTCACCTGTGACCTCAGTGTGTCCTTTAACATCGACTGTGCATGTTTTTCTCCAATTTGATTAAAATATTTGTGCACGTTTTAGCTATATTTGCATTTGACATCATAGAGATCGTTAAAATGACGTTAACGGCCCAGTATGTTATCTGCTTGCAACACATGTGTAACACCCTTGCAAGCCTTGGCAAGCTGAAGAAAATATGCCCAAAGATACATGAGAGAGTAATGAAGAAACGCCAGGATCTTAATTTTTTGTCAATTTTGGGTGAGTTGGTTAATTTGATTTAAAATTGAGAACATTTATTATTATTAAATAATATTGTTAATGTGTGTGTTGTTTTTTCCAGCTGTGGCAAGTTTCATCGTCAAGATAAGTAAGTGTTTTAACTGGATGCTTAAGATATGGAGCTAAGATGGCAAAGATCTTCAAACTTTTTAGATGTTTTAAGATACTGTCAGGAATAACCCACTTCTGTCCTTACACTAAGAATCTACATGACTGTACCCCCTGGGCTAATTATTGAAGCTAATATGGACAGTCAGTGTTTGGCCAAAAACAAAAAGAAAGTTCATATTTTTCTTTAGATTTTAAAGTTTTACTGTTCACTGAAAAGCTTTCAATAATGTCTGATGTGTTTCATTTTGTATCAGTCTTTTATACTGGTCAGTATAGTGGTGCTGTGGTTATTGCTGTTGTTGAAACTTCCAATGTGTCTTTGTTCTCCCTGTGTCTGCTGGCTGTAACTACAGATATGAGTTAGTAGTAGTAGTAGTAATACTAGGAAAACCACTTTACAAATGTTTTAAAGCAAAATTGATTAATAAGTGCCTTGTATCTAATTTAGGACCTTTTTATTATTCTTGATGTACAAAATTGCCAACAGCAGTTAAAACAACAAAACAAAACTAAGAAATCAGGAAGGCGGGAAAAAATTCCACATACATACTTTTTTCCATACATCAAAAGTATGTATACTTTTGTGCCAGTGTCGATGAGTGAAAATCCAAAATAAATCCAAAATAATTTTAAACTTGTTAAAAGTCATTAAAGATGTGTGCTGGGAAAAATAGGCTGAAATCCATTCCCATGTGGATTGTATATAAACTTCTGACCACAAATGTATGCTCATAGTCGCTTACATAGGTCACTGCATGTTAATGCTGAATAGCATCTTTATGCTGAGCAAACCTATCATAGAGTTCATCACCTTGTCTCTGAGGCTGACCCCGGTCACCCGTTTTAAGATCCTAATTTCTATAATTTTACAATTCTACCCACAATCTTCCTTCAGTCAGCTTAAGGTCACAGGTAAGGGTAGTAACACAGACTGTGTTATTGAGCATAGCCTTTAAATATTTTTATAGTTTCAAGTTTGCATGCACAATTGTTTCATTTGCTTCTCTAGGTGGATCAAGCTCTCTTCGCCCGGTGCTGACTGGTCCTGACCTGGCCTTCAGTGGCCCGAGGGCGGTTTTTCGTTGTGTTGCACCTAATGTCTCCCCACCAGTCTTCTATGAGCTGATAAAGGATGGGGGCGTGCGAATTGCCCGCTATAGAGATCTTCAAGGTGGGCAAGTTGCATCATTCACTATCAGAGTAACTGCAGTGTCAGAAGGGTCATACCACTGCAGGGCCACAGCTGGAGGAACCGTGGGGATCAGCAACACCATCAAGCTGAGAGTAGTCAGTAAGTACCGGATGCTTGGTAGTTCACTAAAGCTTACTCAACTGACTTTCTCCTTTCTTCACCAACCGTCTTTTATTCCCTGATTTCCAGCTCCACCATCATATACCAGAGTGACCTCTGAACCCTTCCCCCCAATGGCATACGAGGGGTCACGCATGGTCCTGAGCTGTGACGTTGAAATGGGGTCCCACCTTTCCTACAGCTGGTTTTTCAACAGGAAGGAAATAACATCCTCGACTTTCCTCCCCTTTCACTTTGTGGGAAATGAGCTACTGGTGGAGAGGGTAACTCCAGAGTATGGCGGCAATTATTCTTGCAGTGCTTGGTCCAGGGTGGACAAGATCAAGAGGATTTCCAGCAGCACAGAGGTCCAGGTGACAATTAAAGGTATATATTAACAGAATTTATAACGTTTATTACAGCTATGTTAGCTACGTGGCGCTATCAGCCAGTTTAGTTCAAAAATATCTTATGAACTACTGAATAGATTTGCATGCAATTAGGTCCATTGTATGGTTCCCAGAGGGCAATTTTAATATGTTTTCATTAGCACTGATACTGAGGGAATTATATTTTTTAAAACAAGTTTTAAAAAATCTTCCTAATTCTTCCTCCACCAGTCTATGTTTCAAAGCCAGAGATCTCCTTCTCCGTTCATAAAGAGGGAACCAGTTACCATGGCAACGTGACATGCTGGTCATCAAGAGGGAGCCCTCCGGTGAACTTTTATCTTTTACTAGACGGTAAAGAAGTGGGCTCTGTCACAGCAGCTCAGACCCTCGCCGCCTGGTTCCTTGTAGCCGTAGTACCCGAGCTGGACATGGGAGTGGCACGATGCCGGGTGAAAACAGAGAATCAGGACCTCGTGAGTGAGCCCGTGAACCTGGAAGTAGGTATGAAGATGTGTGAATGATCTCGGTCTTTACCGTAGACTGTAGATGGATGCAGCCAATGCAAAAGTGACTTAAAGCTGCATTGTTTTTCCTAATGGCCATTGGAGGTGCTTACCATGCAATACAGTACAATATGAAGTTCAATGTGTAAATGATTCAGAAAGGGGAATTAACTTTAATTTCCATCGTGATTTGTCACTATTTAAATCAAACTGAACTGAACTGAAGTTGCATTCAGTAAGTGTTGATGCAGAAAAGGATCCAAAACAAAAGACTGGCCTTTATTTAGTTGACGTTTATGAAAATTCACAACAGAGAATCAACTACTGACTACTGAAAGTCTTAAAAACGCATAAAGCATAACCAGCAGGGAGAATTGAACTGAACAGGCCAACAAAGGGAAGCAGCAACTATACCACGCAGAGGTGAGAGACACCTGGAAGAGACAGGGAAGTAAAACTGAATACTAACCACACAAGACAAGGGCTACCAAAAAAAACACAGGAAGTAACTAAAACATAAACACGGCTCCCACAGACTGAGAATTAACAGCAAGACATGGAAATCAAAGGGGAGGCTGAATAAATTGTAAACTGAACCTATGATAAAACTAAAAAGCTCAAGCACATAATTCACAAAACTAAACTATAATTACAGGAATAGAGAAATATCACAAATAGGAAAATTCTTAACTAAGGACTAAAAACAAAAAAACTCTGGGTCAACAGACACAGGACCAAGACAAGTAGACTTAAACCTATTGAGTAAGAGCACAAACTCATCAGGAGAGCATTGTTTTTCTAGACTTCTACACAATCAGACTTCATTTTTGCAACTAGACGAGTCGCCCCCTGCTTGCCATTAGAAAGGCTGCATGTTTCAGACACCTCCACATAATGATGATGATGAAGCCTTTATTTGTCCCTTGCAGTTGCTTGCAGCGAAATTGGACCTCTTCCAACCATACATGCATTAAACAAACATTACATTGGGGAGACAGGTCAGAACAAGTAGTGTAAAGAAAACCAATGAAATGTACAACACAGTGGAAGGAGGAGAAAAAAGAGAACTCTACTCAGACTGAGCTCCTGATAGGGGATTAGTATGAGAACAGAAAACAAAAACTCCTCAGCACAAAAGCACATGAATCTTCACACCGTAACACCATGAACACACGTGACAAGCAGCAGGGGTGGGTCAGTAGGGTTAGAGTAAGCCAATGTAGACAGCAGCATTGGGTCGCGGCATCTCTGCGCGGGTCCAAGCATCGAAGGCGTTTGGAATGGGGTAGGGAGTGAGTGTGCGTGTGTGTGTGTGTGTGTGTGTACATCCTGTGTTCAGCTTGAGAGGGCGTGTCCTTTCACCCGGTTAAGCAAAAGTCAACAGTCCTTCAGCCAATGCAGGTGTCCTTGAAGGATAGGGTCAGAGAGACTAAACGTAGTCCCGTTATCAGGGACAAGAATTTGTTGTTCCGGAGCCGCATGAGTGAGGGAGATGATTGTTTGGGACAATTTCGCAGTTGTTCTTAATGTCCATCACTGGTCACCAGGCCTATCTATTTCCCGTTGCAAAGCCGTGAGCTTCTCCAAGATCTTCCCATATGGCGTTCAGTAAACACAGTCTGAGTACTCACGGCTTGCCCATTGTCAATCATGTCCGCCAGCCTAGTGGGGGTTTTGAACAGCTGTAACCGCTTTCTTTGTTCTTTGATAAGCCAGGTCCGAGCCAGAACTGTGTTATCATGGTTCTGAGTGATAGATGTTGTACAGCGTCCTCCATCAAGAGTGTCGCCAGGCACACGACGCAAACGACCATCGAGTATCCGGCAGCAAACGTCTCTGCAGGACAATCAGGCTCTCCCGAGCCCAAGCTTCTCGTCAAGAGCAGAGTGTCAATTTTGTTTAGGGACCAGTTGATGAAATCCATAATTCTTTAGGTTTTAGAGAACAAGACTGCGAGACACTCTGAGGGTTAGAGTTAGATGAGATTAGACAAGGACATAGAAGCCAAGCAGGAAAGATAAGGGAGGGAGAGGGTGAGAGACGCATCCGCCTCCGCCAAAAATAAACATGTTTTACATCAGGGGTCTCGAACTCAAGCCCTCGAGGGCCGGTGTCAGGCAACTTTTCAATGTGTCCCTGTCGCAACACGTCTGAATACAATTAGTAGGTCATTAGCAACACTCTATAGAACTTGTCTGCGTGCTGAGGTGGCAATTCAGCCATTTGATTCATGTTATAGCAGCTTATGACTGAATGAACAAGGTACAATAAAAGTACTTTTAGAAGTACATTTTTCAATACACTTACATTTACTTAAATTCACTTGAGTAGGCTTAGGGGTTTCCACTTCAGCATGCAGTCACGTTCTATACTCTATAAAAGTTGCAGGACACCGGCCCACGAGGACTGGAGTTCAAGACCCCGTTTTACATGAAGTGAAGAATTTTTATGTGATTTGTGACCCTCTCTTCCTTCTTCTTTGTGTGTCTAGTCCCAGTTGGAGGAAATGTGAAACTGGAGGTGGAGTATCTGTACACAGCTGACTGCAAACTGACTACAGCAAGATTGAGCTGTCACGTCAGCAGAGGAACTTTCCCTTACATCTCATGGCTCTTCAATGACTCTGTCCTTCCCTCTGAGTCTAATCCAGATTCCCACATTCAGCCCATCCGGCCTCAATTTGCCTATGCTGACCAAAGACGATCCCTCGTCCTCATTAAGCTCAGCCCAGAGGACACTGGGTACTACCGCTGCAGGGCCAGGGACAGCTACGATTACTCTGGGCCCTGGGTGGAGAGTGCAGCTGAGCTGGTCCAAGTCACAGGTGAAAGACAAGGACTAAGAGAGGAGTAAAGTTTACAGAGTACTCATTTTGGAAAGTATACTAACTTGCTTTATTATTGGGAAAATCCTTCTCATGTCAGGCTTATAAACTCCATGTAACGCTTATAATCTGCAAGAAGACATATAGTACCAGGAGTGAATTAAGCAGTCATGGTAAATCATTTCAACTTTGAGACCGTCCCTTGAATCTTTATGCCACAGTCCAGACATGAGTGTCGTACTGAGCTTTTTGTCTAGCTCTCCCCAAGAAGGCCAAATTATGCTTTAAAAAGGGTATCTGTTCAATCCAGGCCTTTGTTCACATGCATTTTTTTCTTTTAATATAAATGTGTCTTCCTGTGGGTTTCTGCACTCTTTATGCCTCCAGTCAACTCCATGTGTCAAGCAACGTCCTCAACTGAAACACCACCAAGTAAAAGTAAAAATACTTTGCTCGTTTTATTAACCTTATTTTTGCACAAACGTTTGGGGTCATGAGAAAAAAATCAAAATATTTTTGAATATTTGTATTTATTAAATGATAGTGCGGAGTAATTAAAAATACAGTCCATTAAAGAATGAATTTGAACTTATTTTGCCCTTTAAATTCTGCTTTTGTCAGAGGATTATATTCTCAGCAGTTACAGCATTGCAGTCTTCACTGTTTTTCAGTAATTCCTGTTTTAAATTCTTTCATTTTCTTTTGTTTTCCCACCCTGTTTTTCAGTATCTAAAGTCTTGATTTTTGTGTTTATTGTTAGGATTCTTGTTATGCTTCCTTAGTTATACTAGTGTATTGCAAATCTTAGGTCTGGTAATGTTTTTACTTTGTTGTTGTCACGGTCTGGCGGGAGCAGACCTTGTGGTGAGGAGGTAGACCAGAAAAATGCAGACAAAAAGGGAGCGTGGATACAATTTAAACAAAAGCGAGCGGATAAAGAATACAGAAATAAAAGAGGCAAAATGCAAACCACAAAGAACTAACTAAACTAAACTGGGAAAAGCTAAAGGCTAAACGTTAACACAAAGAACAAAACTTGAGTATAACAAAACCTGGACAAGGAAACATGGCAGGGGAAACATGGCGAGGAAGACGGAGCATAGATAACAGACGACCTGACAAGAACTTAATGACAACCACAGACTTAAATACACAGGGGATAACGAGAGGGATGGGGAACAGGCGTGAACACAGCAGGGACAAATCAGAACTAACGAGACATGGGAAGCAAGACTAGAAACATTGACATAAGACAAGACCTTCAAAGTAAAACAGGAAACATGAGGAAACATGAGGGCAAGGGACCTGAGACAATACACAAAAATGCCAACAACTTAAAACGCTGGGTAACCGACCCAGGACCATGACAGTTGTTTCTAGTAAAAAGTTTTGGTTTGTGATTTTTTGCATTTCGGTTTAAAGAGGATGCTTGAGATCAGGTGTGATGGTGACAGACCTCTAAAGAGAGCAGCTGAAAGACGAAGAATAAAAAGAGGGTTCTTGTTTATCATCATAGCCTCTCTTGTGCTTCCTGGTCTGTGTCATCTTGTTAGTAGTAGGTGTCAGTATTCATGCCCGTCAGTCTCTTTGAGTTATTCTCTGTTTTTACTTTGGAGGATGTTTTCTTCTGTGTCCTGTGTCGGCGTCGTTTCCTGTCCGTCTTCTTTTGAATCCTCATTATTCTCGCCGGTTGTCAGTTGACTTCACCTGCGTTTCTCCTTCCCTCTGTAGCTCTGTCTGTCCTTTGTGATGTAACCTGCTTAGGCTGTTTAACGTTAGTGAAAGTTCCTGTTCTGATCCTAGTGCAGTTCCTTTTGCGATCTTCTGCTTTCACCCCTTTTTTCAGATTTTGAGTTTTTTGCGTTGCGCTTTTTAAAAGAAATTGGATTTCAGCAGTTAAAGCTGACTTTTTCTTTGTGAACTTTGCCCCTGAGTATCTCATTTTGAGTTATTGTGAAAAGACTTTATACTCCACACAACCCACAAACTGACAAGACTTTTGGGTAATTCCATTGTACACGAAGCACCACCTACAAGTTAGACTGGTTTCATGGGTACTGAATACGTATCAAAAACATCACCCCAATAGGCAAAAGTGGATGTGTTTATTGGCCAAGCCAAACAGAACACCAGCTGTTTCTTTCTTACTTCTTGCATAGTTTGGATCTGTGGTGACTGATCTGTTGTACGAGGAAGCTGGCTCCTGACAAGAGCGATCCAAAAAGTCTGCCATCTATATCCTTTTTATTATGCACAAAGCTTGTTCTTTACCACCACATCATACCCCAAACCAGGACACTTTCTCCATTAGGCTTGTTCTGTTTTACACAAATTTTCCTCTTTTTAATCCAAAACCATTTGGACATCTGTAACAGTTTTCCAGCCTTCTGTCCAGTGTCTGTTTAGTTTTGATCTTGCAGTTGGAGTTTTGTAAGAAACATTTGATAAAGGGAGATGCTGAGCAGCAATGAGGTGTTTGTGTCTCTGACTGGAGACTCTTTGTATTCTTGCTCAGTCGTGCATTGTGGAGTCCCAAATCTATTCGGGGTAGAGCCGGTTTGAAATCTTCACCTTTTAGCCAGTTTCCAGCATTGGATGTTCTTCCTTTCATAGAATAAACTTAAAGGTTAAAACAATGTATCACTTATTTTATCAAAACAGTCTCAGATGTACTAATTATTTAGTGTTTTCTGTTAACCTTTTTAATGAAGAAAATGTGCATTAAATATGTAAATATGTCATTTTTAAAAAATCATTAAAGGTTAATTAATCAAAAATGTTATTGCTTACTGCTTGTCATTTACAACATTTCTGATGAATTTTATAGTATTTTATTTAAAAACAAATATGCAGTTTGTTCAAACTTGAATATTTTACAGGTGACCCCAAACGTTTGTGCAACAGTGTGCGTGCTGCCTCTGCAGAGTGTAAAACTGTCTTTGTCTCGTCTCCTTCAGGGTTTTGCATGAACATCACAGAAGCTGTCACCATCGCATTCTGCTGCTTCGTTCTCTTCATGTTAGCAGTGGGTTCAGTCTGCGTGTACAAAATGTTTGAAAAAAATCAAGGTGTGTGTGAGAATCAGGAATCCACTGATTGGTACACACATAGGAATTTCTATTAAAACTTCTTATCTTATCTGTCACTTTTACTCCACAGCTCATACCAGCAGTGTTCCAGCAAAGTAAGTTTTACACCTCAAGTACTCTAAATATAACCAAGTGTGAAATCCTTACATTTACATAACTCTTTAAAGCCTGAAAAATGAAATAATTGCAATAAAATTATATTTTCTTAATGGAGTCTTTAGCAAACCTTCTGATGAAATTAAACAAATAAATTAAATATTTATTATTTATTAATTATTATCATTGCTTATAAGAGTTGTAATTTTGATCACATTTGCTACATTGGGCATGTATCATGCAATTTATTTCATTTTTTTAATATAATATTTGCTTTTATAAACTGTTTAATGCTAATCAAGGATTTGTTTGTTTGTTAGTCAAATCATCCTCTTCATAAACGTTTGTACCATCTCACTCCAGCTCTGATGCACTTCAGTCTGAACTGACGCCCCAGTCAGGGGGAAATGTGGCTGATACTACCTCTACAGATTGCAACATTCAAAATCAGGTATGCAAGCAAAAAACATAAATAAACCATACTATTCAGGATGAGTCAAACGTTAGTGTCCAGTCACAGTCTTAAGGTCCCTTCATTTCCTATAATTAAGAAATAAGTGTAAATTCATAAAAGGATTTCTGTAAAGGACTCCCGAATTTGGTACATCTAACAAGGAAAATATGAAGAGCATGATGCACTGACATTTTCCTAACACATCATTTCTCCACTTTCCTTTGTGTGTCAGTTTTCCTGTTCTGAGCACAAATTATATATTTTTTCTCAGGGAGATATTTTTGGAATCTGTTAGGAAATCACACACCAATGAAAAAAACAATAACAGTGTACAGAAGACAGAAATCTATATCATAAACTTAATGAAACCTTTTATTCGGATAGATTTATATGTCATTTGAAAAATTCAAATCTTTCAGATTGAAACAGTGTAAACTATTTGAAGACTCTGAAGATGAAAAACCCACAGACTAGTGAGCTGCACCATTGGTTCCTTACTGTAACAACAAAACATTAGTGTATTTTTACCTTTCCTGGCATCTAAAGGGGCCCTGTGTGATCCAGTAAGCAAAACACTTCCAAGCTCATCCTTTTTAGTTAAAAAGCTCAAAGAACAAAGGACAAGGAAAACTATCTTACGCAAGTGTGGCAGAAAGATGCTAAAAAAACATGAATGTATGGCTAGTTTGGCCGTGTGTTCGCTACAAAAGTAACTACTAAAGTCAAAGTCGTTACAAAGCTGTACTGGGTTTGTACTAAAGTTACTTTTGGTTTTTAAGACATCTTCAAGGGAGCCTATTATCTATTTATTATTTTCTATAATATATATGCTGTTGCAATGGTCGATGTTCGTGTTAGTGATAGTCAGTGTTTTACACAAAGAGGCATTGAGCTCACACTGTAAATGTGGGGTTTCAGATGGTTTTTTTCTGCTCTTGGATCAGTATGATGACAATGAGAGTGGATAATCCTAATATGGTCATTCCAGCTCATTTGATTTGGCTGTGAGCACAGAAGCCCCACCCACCCTCTGTCCAAATCACCTGGCAGCCAATTAGAAGAAAATAGGGGATGTGTGTGTGTGTGTGTGTGTGTGTGTGTGTCTGCGTGCATGTGTAGATGTGTGACTGCACATGGCACTTATTTTGAACTGTCAATCATGCAAAGTGGTCCTGTCTGGATCCGAGAATAAAAAAAATGAGCAGAAAAAGTTACATTTAGCTTTCTAAATGTGATTTTAACATTTCTCTCTCTCTTTTTTTCAGATCATCGAGGTCACAGTATGATGCACAAGAGTCCTTCACCTCCAAATACATTATTTTATTTTAAATGTTTATATTACGTTAATATTTAATATTTAATGTTCTCGGGTTACTGAACTCCCTCACTGTTGGAACATTCATGCATTGCCTACCTCCTGTATACTGTTATTTTGATGCAAATAAACATTTAACTATGAGATTACAGTTTGTTTCTGTTGTGTTTGCTTTTGTTTGCTTTTTTAAATTAAATTAAATTGAAATAATGCAAAAACACATCTTACTTTCAGTTTTACGTTACACTGTGTGTCATGTGATATTCATAGCAAAGAACAGCAGTTAGTTAGCTGATATGACAGAGGCACGGGGCATAGCAGGGAGTTCCAGAGTAACACTATCAGTTATTTGCACATGTTTCTAAGAGGGTGTGTGCGTACTTTTCCATCTGCATTGCCTGAATACTCAATTTAAAACTGACAAAATTTGTCACACTTGTGTCCCACAGCAGCTCCCTGTAATAATTTCCAAGGACTAATGTTATATTAAAGTCTGTTATTTTTCCAGAAGATGCTTGCTTCCTTCTGTGTGGTCATTCTGGGTAAGCAACACAAAGTGCACCACAGTAAACTTTATTCTTCGCAATGTTAAAATCTTTTAATTTCTTTCATTTCGTTTTCATCCCTGCAGGGTTGTGCTGCTGCTTCAAGGAAAGCAGTAAGTGAGCGTTACTGTTTGTTGTGAGTGTAGGAGATTATTTTAATTGTGTTGCTTTTGATTCTTTCTTTCTTTCTTTCTTTCTTTCTTTCTTTCTTTCTTTCTTTCTTTCTTTCTTTCTTTCTTTCTTTCTTTCTTTTTATAGGTCAGTTTTTTCTGGGGCGTCCACAACTGTATGGCCCCAAAGAGGCTTTGGCGAAAAAGTTTGTAGAGTTTCATTGTGAAGTGCCGAACCACCCGATTAATCAGGCAATCCTGCTGCAGATATTTAAGTGGGTACATTCACTTTAACCACTGTAGTGAGACACATTACAAAAATGATGCCATTGTTCTAATTACTAGCCTCTTTACAGGGAGGATGACTCCAACAAGCCATTGGGTGTATACACCTCACTGAAAGGGGAGGTCGCAAACATTCCCATGGTTATCCAAAAACGCTATGACGGCTATCTGAAGTGTGTGGCCAGCGTACAAAACCGCTCTATCTCTGATATTAATTCCACATCCAGCAACCTACACTATTTAAAGGTTATTGGTGAGTCCCTTTATTTATAAACATATAAACAGTTGCTCACTATCAGTAACACGCAACATGTTTCGCATCATTGTCTGTGTTGTCTTTATTCTCTTTTAATCATTTTTCATTAAACTGCTTCGTTGTGTTTCATCCTGTGCTTCTATGGATATTTAAAAAATAACTATTTTTGTTTTTAAAGTTGGGGGCTGAAGTTTGGGGGATAAAACAGTATCAGTCAGTGTCAATAAGCATTCTCGTTGTTCAGAAAATGTACCAGGATCTCGCCCTGTTCTTGTGTCTGTCCTGCAGAGCCAGTGAAAGGCGCACGGATCAACAATTCAGGTCCAGATGAATTCTTTGAGAGAAAAACACTCCGGCTAACCTGTAAACTTAGCGC
>VURO01050719.1:99770-110347 GCA_015108175.1 Pelvicachromis taeniatus | reverse complement strand
TTCTTCATTATTTATGATATTTTGGGGACTTTTTGGGAGGGCTGGAACAGATTAATCTCATTTCCATTATTTTAAATGAGGAAAATTTGATCGGCTTACGTGCAGATCAGGTTCCGAGCTCGGTTCTGGAACAGTTAAACTCGTAACTCGGGGTTCCACTGTATGACCTAATGGAAAACCCTGAAAACCGTGGTGAACCGTGCAGAGTCAATCTGAGTTGGTACTAATGAAAAGGGGGCTTACGAATTGGACCCCCATGTAAACATGTATTGCATTTACTGCTACACTGATATCTCACTTAAAAGTGAGATATCAGCTGGGTCTTTAACCTCCTTGCCATGTGATTTCATTAGATATTTGATGGGAGAAGACTGCAGGTAGGTTTCCGATTTTCATGAATCCTTAGAAGGATTCATAGCAATATAATATTTATGTATTAATATACTGAATATATTAATACGAATTTTGGTGTTTTTATGAAGCATACTCATACACTCATACACTCGATCGCCAAATATGGGATTTATTCAGAAGACTCTGCTACATTAGTGAAAGCAGCAGCTGACATTTGGGAGAGCCTGTTTACCTTTTCATGTTTATTACCTTTCTCAAAGTCTCTGAGGGTCTCTTCTTGAAAGTCTTTGAACAGGTCTAATCTGAATCTCTTCTCTAAACCGTAGCTGTAGTATCTGAACAGACACTCCAGTCCGTACCTGCAGGGAGACGACAAACATTTCCTTTCACCGAGTTACAAGCAAACAAATATCACAGAGCTTCAAATCTTGCTTACAGACCTCAGTGTGTGCACATAATGATGCGACTGCTTCACTGTCAGCTCTGCATTTTCAAAAAGCCATTTTCTCACAGTGCATCTCCAACATTTCACAACAATGGATTCCCTTCTCTCGTGGATTATTTACAGCCTTAATGAAGCCGTCAGAGGAACCAGACAGACGAGTATACTGGTTTCTGGCTCAGATAGAGTGAGTTCCAGCAGGAAGAGATGATGAGGCTGCTACACCCTTACACTACAGGCACTTTCACTTCAACAGGCAGGCCTGAGCCACCCACTTCTTTAAGCAAAAATTAGTTTGACTGGTGTGTGAAGAAGCCCTTTAGATTCACGACAGAGGCAGCATTCACCTTTCACCTCTCGTGCTATCGAACAATGACATTGCTTAAACCTGCAGGCGCAGGCTGAGGGATTATAAGCACTTCAATTCCTGAATAACATCAAAGATCTTTTGTCTTCTAGTTCAGGAAATAGAAACTTATTTCGCTCTGGGCTCATGGAACTTGTGAAATGTGAATCAATGAGTCTTGCAATCTGTAGAAGTGACTTGTTAATGCTATCCAGAGTCACTATCACCACTATGTGAGACACAAAAAGTGCCTCAGGGCTTTTTTAAGGGTATGGTTGTCTTTGTGGATAAGTGACACAAACAAAGCATTCGGTGTTAGCCGTTTGCTTCTCTGCAGGCTTCATTAACAAATGATGTTTCCTTAACTTTTTATCTCTAGGGCACAGACACAGAGCTAAGGATTTAAATGTCATCCTCACCTGTAGTTGTCTTTGGCATCTTCTACAGCATACTGTTTGAACTCCTCATACATTTTCCTGTTAAAGTTGTCCCTGAGGAAGAAGGACCAGAACCTAAACAGAGTGTTCATCTCCTGAGATTGGCCGATCCCCAACCGTTTTCGCTCTGAAGGGAAAAATCCAGGATTGTGACTTTCACATAGAGATGGTGACCTTTTCATCTTGTTTTCAGTACTTCTTTCTCAAAGGTTTGAGTATGTGATGGTGTACTAGAGCTGAGGGGTACTTAGAAGCAATATTTTTGGAGTTTTTAAAATTTTATTTTTAAGGTCTCTGTACCGTTAAGGCACCGTCGGCGGTACTTGTGGTATCCCTGTTGAGTGAAGCCATTGTCCCTCAGCAGCTCATGGGATGGATGCCAAAATTTGGGCAATGACTGAGGGGTACAGCCATAACCTCCTGATGGCGGGGCTCCTTCTGATGGCGAGGCATTGGAGCTGCTGTGGAAGGATAGAGGAAACAAGATGTTTGAGAGGCAAGGGGGAAACATTTAGTTGCCAGTTTATTAGATAAACCTTACTAAAACAAATGTATACTAACAAAACAAAAAGGCAGATTTCCTGTCTCATTTCTGTTTAAGGCGATAATGAGACAAGAAAGACAAAAAACCCAACACAAAGTGTGGAATTCGGTTCAAAGATGACCAAAAGTGGAATCCTTTAAACAGCTTTGTGTAAATCACATTAGCACCAACTTCTTTTCATAAAAAGGATTATATGTCAAGCAGAACAACTGCTTGACATATGATGGAGAATGACTGGCAGGGTGAAACGAGGAAGCACTCCTTGTGGGATCTACTTTTTGCTGTCACCTGTGAGACACCATCAGTGCATAGCAGCTCATCCAGCTCATATAACACTTCTCTATTTAATGCCTACAAAACCACAAACGTGGCTTTGTCCTGGAGATCCATCAGGTGGCCAATGTGTGTACCGTATATCTGCTAGTAGTGGCCTGTCTCTTATTGACGCCAGTTTCTAATAAACGCCGGGTACGAAAACATGTCACGTCAAAGACGCCGGGCTCCAATAGTAGCCGGTCTCCTATAAGCGCCGGTTTGTAGTAAACACCAATCTCCAATGACCCACCGCCTTTTCCGTATGCTACTACTCTTAGTACCATCTGGGCTACCGCCCTCCTGCAATAAATCATAGGGCAAATACCTTTTCGTGTCAAAAATGCCTTGTCATCGGACGCTATCGAGGAAGGAAGAAAGTCAAAACGTCCATTCTGTCTGAGAAGAGAATAAGAGCCCGTCTCCAACAACCACCGATCTCTTTTAAACCCCCGGCGGGCTAAATAATTTTTTGAATAAATGCCGGGGTTACTATTGGAAGATTTACGGTATTTGACTCAATCTTGACTGCAGGAGGAGCAGCGATCCTTGTGCGCTGCATTGGGATGGACGGTGTCTTGCCATTTCATAAGCTAACTGGTCCTTCGACCAGATGAGCAAAAAACAATTATACTCAAATAGTAAAAAGTCACACCTGATGGACGCAGAGCGCGGTCGGTGTTCACGAGAGTCCATCACCCAGCCTATGTGAGCCTCCTGGGGAGGGTTTGAACTGTGGCTGGTCTTCTTCTTTCTGGGCGTCTGGAACAAACATCAGGACAGGACACTGGTTAAACAAAGCACAGGGTGGCTGTGCTACCTGACATTTTTAGTTTAGTTTGTATGTTTCCTGGTTTTATTTTAGTTTAAGGAGTGAGGAATGACCATGTATTCACTTTCAACCTATTCCTATATATATTCATACTCACAACAAAACACAACTATAAGCATATAAGTAATATTTGATCTTTTAAAACAACCTATTACCACAAATAGAAAACAGGCAGCCACTGTCTGTATTTGTAAGAGTGGTCACACTTGTGAAAAAAAAGAGTTAGGACAAACAAACAAGGGAAAGGAAAGCTATGAATCCATCTGTTGATGTTTAACCTCAGAGATAAAGAGGAGCTTTGCTACTCCTTGTATCCTTGTATGTACAGACACAGAGAGCTTACCTGTCCATCGATGGTGCCGGTCTCCTTCATCACAGGGTAGAAACGTGGCGTCTTGTTGGGGTCCTGGCGTCCGGGGGTGCGAGGGGTTCTGGGGGTCCGGGGTTGGTGAGCTCTGGGCGACTGTGGGACCATTGTGGGCAGAGAACGAGCCAACTCTGCTCCACTGTCTGCTGAGAAGCCCATCACATCCCCCCAAATGTTATTAATATATATTTACTGTATTAGGTAATTATCTGATTATTTCCTATTTTTATGTCTACAATGCACAAAAACAGCCCATAATACAAACAAAACCACATCATACACTAGCACACCAGTGTCAGAGGGGTGTGGTTTAAACTGCAGAAAGCAGCACACAGGATGCTCACTCGAATGAAACTGGCTTCACTACAACTCTACAAACCCCACCTGGCATGGGAAGAGATGGCACTTCCTGAATTGGGTCAACAGGCGCTTTGGGGGTGAGAGTGTCGAACTCATCTTTACTGATGACGTTCAGCTTCTTGAAGTTCTCCACTTCCTGCTGTGGAGCAGAAAGAAAAAAGAAAAAGAAAAAGAGTTTGATGACCGTTGATCACGACCATTTTCACTCCTCAGTAAAATCACTTCAACATGACCTGTTTTTAAAATTGAGACCGTCATCATCTTTTATCCAAGCAGAAAAACAATAAATGCTGCACTTTGAACCGAACACAGATAAAACAAATGATCCTGTTGATGAAGTAACAAAAAGCAAAGAGATGAGCTGGAGGCTAATATTTTTTTAAGCTCTTAAATCAAAGTAATATAATTATTGATCCAACTTAAAAAAAAAAACAACAACAAAATTAATGATCCAACTTAAAAAAAAAAACAACAACAAAAGAATAATAATAATAATAAAAAAAAAAAACCCTCCCAAGAGCCCGAAGAGGTTAGATAATGAAACAATTCACTGCAGCCCTGAAAACAATATTCTTATTTAGTTAATTTCCCAGTGACAAATCTCAATTTTAAGACAAATTAATCAATAAAATGATTTCTGCACTTCCTCTCAGATACTACATTTGGACTGATAACAGTTTACTATGATGGTAAAAAAAACACTCACACACCAGCAGCTGCAGCCATGCAGCCCTGTGTGACACACAGCACATGTGTCGCAGACTTTGTACTTTACACGTCAGCATCGGGGGCGAATGCAGGTGGCCTTGGTGCATGTGTGCTCAGGCAAAACATTTCCCACACGCTTTATTTATTGACCAACCCTTGAGCCCATGAATGCGCTGACTCTGCTGAAAACTTTTTCACAAAGCACTTTGAATAAACACATTTTGGTCACCATTATACCAGCAAGCTTTCACTTCTGCTCTGATTTTACACCCCCGGTTTGTTGACAGATGCAGGATTAAATGACTCTTTTGAGTGTAACAGATGTGTTTTTGTCTTTGTGAGCTCTGATGCTGCCAGCGATGAGGTGGAAGTGTGCGAGAGTTCTTGACCTTTAACCTGCTGCTCTAACTGTTCAGTATTAAAGGTCAACTAATGACTCCTACGCTCTCCTTTCGGTTCCCCGTAGACCTTCTGACCCAACACTTCTCCACAGCCCGTGCATCAACTCCTCACCACGCTCCGTCTCTGTCCTGTTACTAATACTACAGAGACTGGTCTCCACTGCTGGAAATGCTGACATCAATTTTTCTTGTAAGCGATTAGCTGAAAACCAGTAAGCTGATTAGAGAAAAGTCATTGATAATTTATTGATCATTTAATTCAAATTTTACTTATGCATGCAAACAAATCCTAGATCCACATTCAAACATGCGTCTTAAATTTATTTGTAACAGTCGAACAGATAAAATAAGCCTTTTCAAATCCCCCTTAGGCTCTAGGAAAGTGGTATTAAGTCTCATAATAGGCAAAACATGCAATCAAGAAATGTATCAGTTCACCAAAATAACATTTACACGCCTACTTCTTGCATATTACTAATTTAATGACCAGCAAGCATTTATATGGATTCACTTGTGAGTACAACAACCCCTTAATTAAGCATTTCCACATTAAACATTTTCAAATGATTTAAGTCTGCTTCTGCTTTTTCTTCCACTAAGAGAACATCCTTCACATGCTGGTAAAAAAAAAAAACAAGCAAACATTTCTGTTCTGAATCAATAAAAGTCTCTTTTCACCCACTGATCCACTTCCATTTAACAGAAGGTTACATCATCCATGCTGATGAATGGGATCAAAGTGTTTTAAACTGATGATGTAGTTTATGGTGACCCGCTACTGAGGTTTGGCCATCAACATTATATGATGCTGTGGTGTTGTAAAACCTGAACGTACACTGGTCCTGTGCTATAGTTCTGTTCTAATGTAAGGCTTGTACAATGCTGTGTAACCTATAGTCAGAGTTTGTACATGCACTGTATCCACAGAAGAGGCAGCTTTCAAAAAAGGAGGTCACTGAGCTCTGGAAGCAGCTGTAGTCTGGAGGCTTGTATAGTGGACAGTAAATGGTGCAATAATTTTTTGTGTCCCTTCTCTGCACAGTGTGAGGTTTAACAGCTCTGTCACAATGTCTTCATGTCAAAGTGGCGTGAGTGCCAGTAGTGCTTACGCTTTAAAGGAAACCTACAGCTGAAAGCAACCAAGGGCTACCCCCTGAAAGTCAATGCTACAGAGCATCGTTCAAAGAGCCCTGTAATAATCTTATACCGTCTATATATCCACTGTATTGTATGTGCAATTGTGTTTTCTGTTGTATAAGAGATATGAGCCCTAATACAGCCACAGTAGAGTGCTTTGTGTGGTTTTAAGGACCCTGGTCAAACAGTTACAATACAAGCATACACGGACTCATTTTTCAGCCCAGCATTACATTTCTGACCCGTCATGTGGCAGTCTGCTGTCTCATCTAGTACATTTGTTAGTGATTTCCATGTCAGTGATCTGATCACAGTTTTTACTGCATCTTTAAAAGAACAATATGGTACATGTGTATTGTGCTACATGTCAGCTGTGACACTGCTAGAATTAGAACACAATGCATAAAATTCAAAGATGTGCACATTTGTTGTTAAATCAGGACTCGTGAGCTGTGGAAATACAAGGAACTCAATTCCCCTGGTTAAATTCTTCAAAATCAAATCTGGCAGAAACTGAGAGTTCGCTGCGAATTCCTAAGTTCATGGTGAGTCAGCACATTGGACCAATAAAAAACACTTCTGGTCTCTTTAGCTGATTTCTCCCTCAACATATTTAAATAAATATGAAGGCTGGAAGTTAAGGGCTAGGCAGACAGAAAGATGCTGACACAGGTGTTTGTGGCGTTGGTGCCTATTGGGGCATTTCTGCTGCAACTACCTAACAGTTAATATCCAAGAAGTCTGTGCTCCAGGTTTGCTGAGTCTATAGCTTCTACCCGCTGGCTGTGCATATGTAGTATAGGCTGATCTGTATTTTCTTAAAGACTCTTCTATTCCACAAAGCGGGATGGGTGCACTTAGATAGTCTTCACAACCTCATTACAAAGTCCAATTAGACCTTTTGGACTCGAGTTTTAAGTCTAAAGAATTTCAGACTATATAGTTTAAATGTGACGAGCATATAAAACTCACTACACCAGTCAAAATGCAGAAGAATTTCATCCATGCAACACCAATGTTAAACTGTAAATTTCTTACAAGTATGAGCTACTTATAGAAGGTCAAAAGGAGCTTAGCGCAAATCCCCGAATGATAATGAGACAGCTAACTTAGCGTGATCCAAAGTATATCCTAACAAATGCAAAGCTGTTAGTACATCTAAAATCAAGTTAGAGTCAATGTTTCCACAGATATTAAGTTAAAACTGAAATATGCAAACACATACGAAACTTGAGCAATATTCTGTGAGTAGTGACGAGATGCAAAGGCTGGTTTGTTTAGGCATGATTTCCTACGCTGTTTGCGTACCTGCACTTCTGTACTGGGTGCTCCTTTTCTAGTGTCAGTGCAGTTTTTCTTAACCACTCTCTGACAGACCTGCTCCAACATGCTACATGATGACTGTAAGACTTTATTAACTGCTGCGTCCTGATCTAAAAAAATGCAGATCACCTGTACTCTCTTACTTCAAAGTGACATGTACAGCAGGTAAAAAAAACAACAACTTTCCCTTTATGAGAATATTTGATCCATACATCAGTAACACCTGTTTAAAAACACTTATTATGCTTTTAAACATAATAATCTTCTATTATGTAGAAGATAATTACTTTATTTTGAATTTTTGCATGTGTACTATACAGTCTAGCCTTCTGGACTTTAAAAGCCAACATTAAAGTAACGAGTACAATATGATTTTCACGTTCGTCTTACCTTGATGCACTCGATCGGCTCCTCCCCCTTCCACAGGTCCTGCTCGTAGTAGTACAGCCCGTCGTTGATTGCTTTGGCCAGGTCGGCAGTAATCTTAGCTCGGGACTCGTGGTTACCTGTCCGATCCCCACCGGGATGCTTACGGAGGTAGGGTGGAGTCTGAGTGACAATGAGAATCTTGTTGACGTCCTGGTCATCCAGCTCATAGTCCGAGTCGTCCTCATCTAAACAGTCTGTGAACCTGTTTTTTCTGGCCGCCATCTGCTCCAGTTCCTCGTCGAACATGAAGTCCAGCTCCTCCTGGTCGGGCTCTGCCTGTGGAGGAGGCTGATGGCTGGGAGGAGGCGTTTTACTATCCCCCTAGACAACACAGTAAATACACAGCCATTAACAAAGGAACAGACTAAATCTGCTAGAAAGGAGGTGTAACATTTACACATAATAAATGTGCTTAAACCATCCAGTTATGTTAGCCAAATAGACAGCCCATCATTAAAATTCACTTCATCAGCACCCACCAACAAGGTTCATCACCACAATCTCTCTAAAGCATAAAATCAAAATTATAACTTTGTGAAGGAGTTAGCTGTAACATGCTATAATTGGTATAATTAATCCCCTATCAAGTTCATTTGTGAAGTAAAGAAACAGACATGCAATATTTAAGTGAAAAAGAAGCACATGGGAGATTGGGCAGAGGATAAGCTTGGATTAGTGAGTGTTGGAGGAAGTACTCAACTGCAGAGGAAAGGCAGTGAGGTTGGAGTGATGAGGAGGGAGAAGAGCCGGCAACACACACTTCATCATTGACACACTGCCGGGTAAAAGATGGAGGAGATGAGCAGAAGGTGTTGACAGTAAACACAGAGGAAAGAAGAAGAGAAAAACGATGACATAGTAACAAACGAGAGATAATGGAAGGAATCAAAGACGGAAAATGTGTGTGACAACTTCTTAATTTAATAAAACCTGGTGAAGGATTGAAGCATGCATTCGCCCTTCTAGTTGTGATTGTTATGGCCATAACTTCTACACCAGGGGTCACCGCAAGGACCATATGAATAGCCCGTGGGTCTGTTCTAAAAATAGCTCACTATAACAACTTACCAGTAAGATGCATTTTTATTTTTTGTTGCTATTTTAAAAAAAATCACAATTGCATTGGTATCAATTTGTTAGAGATAAAATATAAAAAAATGTTTATTATTAAATATTAGATCAGCGCTAGCTGGTCTCCATGGAAACGGTTGCCATAAAAAGTGTCTTTACATATATGAATATCATTCAATATTAATGATAACATATAATTAAAGTTAAATTGAGGAAATTTGTTATTTCAGAAGTGTGTGTCAAACTGGTAGCCCTTCACATTAATCAGTACTCAAGAAGTAGCTCTCACTTTCAAAAAGGTTGGTGACCCTTGTTCTATACTAATATACTCAAAGCTAATTCTGAATTCGTGGAAACTAGTCAGAAAACTGGAATCAAGACAGGGAAAGCTCAAAAATATTCATTTGCACTAAAGGT
The DNA here is from genome assembly GCA_015108175.1 of Pelvicachromis taeniatus. NCBI lineage: Eukaryota > Metazoa > Chordata > Actinopteri > Cichliformes > Cichlidae > Pelvicachromis > Pelvicachromis taeniatus. The sequence continues at coordinate 100,867 of VURO01050719.1, read as the reverse complement.
TAATTTCTGTGCCCAAAATTGAACCAACCCCAGCCATGAGTGGCCGGTTTCACCTTTTTGCACTCACTACCTTTGCTTTTGCAGAGGGATGCCTATGACGTTTCTCAACCTGGATCCAGGCATCAGGGTCGGGCTTGGGGGCGAAGGCATCGTTGGAGTCATCTGTGGCCGGTAGAGATTCCTGGCTGGAGGAGCCAGGGTCAGCAGAGTCCTGAGGCTGCACGGGCTCAGGAGGAGTCTCCTTCACAGGAGATGAAGCTGAAAACCCCAACACATAACATATACAACTCAGTCAAACACCAGCACGGCTTTAAAAACAACACATTATACTGTCTGTATGTACTCTATACATACAGAGTGAAAAAACAAAAAATGCTCAACACAACATAAAGCTGTGCGTTTAATTTCAATACCAACAACTCAACAATAACTGATATTAGAGAAAGGGAACTGTTTTTGATGACTAATGGCAGCCCTGGCAGCTCAACTTTATCAGCTTGTGTCCATCAAAACCTGTACAGTCAGCGTCCTCCATATACATCTAATTATTGAATTTAAAAAACATTCATAAGCATAAATGTGTCATTTAGCATGAAAAAATGAAATAAAACTAATTAGACTGAATTACCAATTCAAACATACAGATGATTCTTTTACACTGTCAACAAATCTCATCATTTCAAGCCAATGTGTCTGCTGTCTCTCTATCCACTGTGATTTATACCAAGCTTGTGCTTCTGCAGCCATTGCTCATAAATATGTAGGTTCATTTAGTAAAAAGTCCCTGTAATGTCAGGTTTGTGGTGCCTTTGTTGGAGATCACTTCAAGCTGCGTTTAATCCACATTTGCTGCTCAACTGAATATTTGGGGCAGTAGGTTGGTGAAAACAGAGTCAAAACAAACTGTGTGTGTTCATAGTTCACTGTCAAGGCGGCCGCTTAGCAGCACTCTTTAAATATAGTTTAATTTTTATGTAGTGAAGGGACACAACAGCCCAAAATACTAACATTTTATATGTGTTTTGGATACATGCTATGGATCTATATCATAACATTTGCTGAGAGGAAAAAAAAAAAAAAAAAAGAAAAGCATTAGG